>PVKH010039594.1:0-11562 GCA_004027955.1 Chaetophractus vellerosus | reverse complement strand
AAGGATCCTGCATGTCTGATGGCCTCTCTTGGGCCCAGAGTGGTACTTTTAGATAGTCTTCCTTACCATATGTGGAACAATTGACTAAATGGCACATCATGAGAACAACAAAGATGCTCAGCAAATACTACTTTATTACTTTCACAGCACAAAGGGTCCAAAAAAGCAGGGGAAGAGGATCCATTGTGGCCAGTCCCCCAGGGAACCCAACTAATGAGGTCAAGGTCAAAGGATGGCAGCTCCTCATGCCTGACTTAGTGTCAGAGATGAGGTACCCTGAGCTGTCTGAGTGCTGGGTTTTTGTACACCTTAGGGGGAAGGACCTGCCACTGGGCAAAAAACATGTATCAAGCAACTTTTATGTAGAGTTCTCTCCCTGACAAGCAGCTGAGGTTGGTTATTTCCACTTTCAGGTCCAAGGTACAGTCAAATTGTTCCATTTATCAGTAGCTTGTTTTTCATGGTTGAGCCCTAACATCCTCCTGGGCTGTGAAATAGAGACATATTGAAGCATCTTCACAGACACAAGAGGGGGAACGTAGGGGTTAGCCGAGGGTTAAGAGATGGCCATTGAGCATTTCCTTGAATTCCCCAGCAGTCCACCCCTCAGCTTCTTGATTAAGCTGAGCCTACTCCACCCCATTAGTTTCCACATCTTAAGCCTGTCTCTGACCTCAGACATGAAGATAGAGTTAGGTTTGGCTTACTGTCCCAAAGCTCTCAACAATGTTGATAGTAGAAGTTGGGGACAAGCAGTGGCTTCAGTGCATTAGGAGGACTTTGATAATTTTTATGCATAACATTTCCCCAAGCAGGATCAGGCTTGTCTGGAGTAATGGTTGCATCCATGCTCTCTCCAAACCCCCAGGAGCCAGCTGAAGAGGTCTCACATAGAATCTGTTTCTACACATTGCAGCCAATGGGCTTGCTTTTGGATTTTAGTCAACTTCTATTACACCTGCCTTGAAATATTAACCCATGTGCAGCAGGAGGTGTTAACAATAGCACAAACACATACATATTGGGCCAGGAGAAAGTATAAAGCAGTCCAAGTATCAAGCACTACTTTGGCTACAGAATCTAGTGATTTTTGCTGAGGCTGAAGGGCTTGTGCTGTGAAATCAGCATTGTTCAAAAATTGTTCATGTGTTCATTGGTGCTTACTTTCAGCCAGGCAAAAATGTTTTGACAAAAGGGCTAAATCCAGAACTATGGGATCCTCCTCCCCAGATTATCATGGTTTGCTTGAGATAATAAATTGAAGGGAACAGTCCAGATTGGTTATAAATTTTCAAGGGGACAATCAGAAACCCAAGGGTGCATGTTGTCACTGACCAATGACCCATGTAGAGAGAGGCCCAACCAGTGGGAGTTCTGTTTCCGTCAGAAAGGAAGAAATCATGGATGGGTGCAGCCCACACATAAAGAGTCATTGGTCATCTTGGAGTTGCTAACATAAAGATGACTGAGGCATTTGTGAGTTTCATTGTTTTGGGAATTGTTGCATACTGACAGGTTGTCCAGGGATGTGAAGAAGAAGAATGGGAGCCAATGGCTGTGTGTAAATGAAGGACTTCCTGATGTTAGCCCAGATGTGAGGCAGGGGCAACAATCCTTGAGTGGTAAGCCAGGCCCAGTGAAGAGTGGAAAGGGGGCAAGGGGTTAGATGGTAGATCAAGCAGTTGTTCATCTTCCTGCTGCTACAATGGCCTGAGCTAGGTGGATGAAAGTGCTTTTTGTACAGGTTGCTGCCAGGCCAAATTGTAGGAAACAAGAGGGAGAGCATTAACTAGTCCTGACAGGGTGATCCGGCAACTACTTCCCATGGGAGACACTTTTCTGAGCCCATGTGTGTTAAGCACTTCTAGGCTCACTTTCCCCATTCCCCTACCATCCACCTGGCAGGCCTAACCTCCCACCATCCTGGGAGTCATGTGGAGGCTGTAATGGGGTTAAAAACAGGATGATCAGAGCTCTGGGAAGATGGTGTTGGTGTAGGCAGGGCTCAACTCTTTCACAAAAACAATGAAGAAAGGACCAAAAGCTGTCCAAGGGACCTGCTTTGGGGGTCAGGAGACCAAGACACAAAACCCAATAGGGAGAGGGGCAGAGAGATGAAGAACCCAAAACAACAAACGTGAGTTACCAAACCTGCAGTGGACAGAATAGCTCCCCTCTCCCACCCTGAAGATATTAAGCTGGAATAAAAGCTGGCTCACTGCAGCTGACTAAGAGGCAAACATAAATCTTCCTACCTGTCAGCTGTTACAAGGGAAAATGGAGGGGGGTCAGGGGACTTCTCAACAGTGAATTCAGCCAGCAGATACTTTGAATCTCAGGTCTGGCCAGACCAAAGCATGGGAAATAGTAGATTGAAAGAAACACCTCAGTGGAAAGGTATGCCACCAGGCACGATCTGCTGGCTAGTCTGGAAATGGCAGGAGAAAAAACACTTTAGGGGATCTCTTTACCCCATCTCCTGGGAGAAAATCTGCACCCCATTAGTGAGTCCCTGCCTCAATTTATAACTTAAGCTGGGAAAATTTTAAAGACTTAGTTGAACCAAATATCAAAGAAGAGCTGAGGGAAAAAAAAAACAACAGGCAAAAAAGAGAAAGCAGATTTGAATTGCTCAAAGACAGAATTACTGAATTCAAAGACAGCACATCTCAACTGGAAAAGACAGAACAGAAGAGAAGAGAATGGAAAAATGGAACAGAGTCTCAGGGAATTGAATGGCAATGTGAAATGCACTAAAATATGCATTATCGGTGTCCCAAAAGAAGAAGAGAATGGAAAAGAGGCAGAAAGAATATTTGAGGAAATAATGATCAAAAAGTTCCCAACTCTTATGAAAGACATTAATAGCAATATCAAGAAGAATAAACAGCACCCCAAACAGAATAAATATGAATAGACCTACTCTGAGACACATACTATTCAGAGTGACAAATATCAGAGATAAAGAGAGAATTCTGAATGCAGCAAGAGAAAAAAGCAAAGCACCCCATACAAGGAAACCTCAAATAAGGTTAAGTGCTGACCTCTCATCAGAACCCATGGAGTTGAGAAGAAAGTGGTATGATGTATTTAGGGCACTGAAAGAGGAAAAATTGCCAACCAAGAATTCTGTATCCAGCAAAACTGTCCTTCAAAAAAGGTGATGAGTTCAGAATCTTCACAGACAAAAACTGATAGAGTATGTTACCAAAAGACCAGGATTACAAGAGATACTAAAGGGAGTGCTACAGCCCTGAAATGAAAAACAAACAAACAAACAAACAAAAAAAAAAAACAGGAGCAAGAGACTTGAAGAAGAGTGTAGAATTGAAGATTATTAAGAAGGAAGAAGATCAACAAAATTGCCAAACTCTTAGCTAGACTGACAAAGAAAAAATAAAGAAGAAACAAATAAAATTAATAATGAGAGGTGGGACATTACCACCAACCACACAGAAATAAGAGAAATCATAGGGAGTACTATGAACACCTGTATGCCAAAAACTAGACAATGTAGATGAGATGGACAAATTCCTAGAAGCATATGAACCACCTTCACTGACCCTAAAAGAACTAGAAGACCTCAACAAATGAATCACAGGGGAAGAGATTGAAATAGTCATCCAAAATCTACAAAAGATGAAAAGCCCAGGACCAGATGGCTTCACAGGTGAATTCTACCCATCATTCAATAACGATCTAATACCAATCTTGTTCAAGCTCTTCCAAAAACCTGTACAGGAAAAAAGTTACCAAACTCATTCTATGAAGCCAATATCATCCAAATACCAAAACCAGATAAAGATACTATAAAAAATGAAAGTTGCATGTTGGGGGTTGTGGGAGGGGTGGGGGATGGCATATGGGTACTCCTGGAATCTCTGTGTAACATGTGTGTAATCAATGAATCCTAAAAATGTACATAGATATATAAAAAATAAATAAAAAATTAAAAAAAAAATGAAAGTTAAAGACCATAACCCCTAATGAATATAGATGCAAAAATCCTCAACAAAATACTTGCAAACCTAAACCAAAAGCACATTAAAAGAATTATGCACCACAATCAAGTGGGTTTTATCCCAGGTATGCAAGGGTGTTTCAACACAAGAAAATCAATTATGTAAGAAACCACATTGATAATTTGAAAAAGAAAAATCACCTGATCCTCTCAATTGATGCAGAAAAGGCGTTTGACAAAATACAGCACTCTTTGTTGATAAAAATGGTCCAAAAGATACGAATTGAAAGAAGTTTTCTCAATATGTCGAAGTGCATATATGAAAAACCTACAGCTAGCATTGCACTCAATTGTGAAAGACTGAAGGCTTTTCCACTGAGATCAGGAGCAAGACAAGGATGCCCAATGTCACCACTGTCATTCAATATTGTGCTAGAAGTTCTAGTTAGAGCAATTAAGATAGACAAAGAAATAAAAGGCAGAGGTAAAACTTTCACTATTCACTTATGATATGATCATATATCTAGAAAATCCTGAAAAAGCCACAACAAAGTGACTAGAACTAATAGAGTTCAGCAAAGTGGTGGCATATAAGACTAATATGCAAAAATCAAAAGCATTTCTATACATTACTGATGTGCAATCTGAGGAAGAAATCAGAAAAAAAATCATTTATAATAGTGACTAAAAGAATCAAATAGTTAGGAATAAACTTAAAGACATACAGATTGACCAATGGAACCAAACCAAGAACTTAGAAATAGATCCTGATATGTACAGTCAATGATTTTCCCAAGGCTATCAAGCCCTCCTAGCTGTGTCAGAACAGTCTATCCAACAAATTGTATTGGGAGAACTGGATAGCCATATCCAAAAGCAAGAAAGATGATCCCTATCTCATACTTTATATAAAAATTAATTCAAAATGGATCCAGGACCTAATATAAAATCTACAACCATAAAATTCCTAGAAGAAAATGTAGTTAAACTTCTTCAAGATCTTGTGGTAGGTGGTAGTTTCTTAAATCTTACAACCAAAGCATGAGCAACAAAAGAAAAATAGATAAATGTGACCTCCTCAAAATTAAGCACTTTTGCACCTCAAAGGAACTTGTCAAATGAGTGAAAAGGTAGCTGACTCAATGGGAGAAAATATTTGGCAACCACATATCTGATAAGGGCTTAATATCCATGATATATAAAGAGATCATACAAATCAACAATAAAAAGACAAACTATCCGATGAAGAAATGGGCAAAAGACTTGAAAAGACAATTGTCCAAAGAAGAAATACAAATGGCAAAAAAAAAAACCATGAAAAAATATTCAACATCACTAGCGATCAGAGAAACGTAAATCAAATCTACAATGAGATATTGTTTCACACCCATTTGACTGGCCACTGTTATAAAGTCAGATAACTGTAAGTGTTGGAGAAGATGTGGAGAGATAAGAATGCTTATTCACTGTTGGTGGGAATGTAGAATGGTACATCTACTGTGGAGGGCTGTTTGGCAATTCCTAAGGAAGTTGAATATAGACTTGCCATGGGACCCAGCAATACCATTCCTAGGTATATAACCAGAATAACTGAGAGCAGTGACACAAATGGACATCTGTACACAGATGTTTGTAGTGGCATTATTCATGATTGCCAAGAGTTGGAAACAACCTAGGTGTCCATCAACTGATGAGTGGATAAACAAATTGTGGCATATACACATGATGAATATTATGCAGTAGTAAGAGATAATGTGGTATGAAGCATATGACAACTTGAATGAACCTGGAGGACATTATGTTGAGTGAAGTAAGTCAGAAAGAAAAGGACAAATACTGTATGATTGTGCTATTATGAACTAAAATATATTGTGTAATTCATGGAGTTAATAATTAGAATATAGGTCACCATAAAATAGAATGAGGGTAAAGAATGGAAAGCTGAGCATTATTCGGTGCAGAATTGGTGTAAACGGTGTTTGTAAATCTTTGGAAATGAATAGAGATGGTGAAAGCCCATCACAGTATTTGTAACTAGCAGAGCTATTACATGGTTATGACAGTGTTTGAAAGGGTTAGTGTAAGGTCATGTATATCACTATAAGGAAAGATTAAAAGTGTAACATGGAACTGTATAATATAATGAAAGCTCGTGTAAAATATGAATATGGGTATTATTACATATATAAAACTGTTTTTACAAAATGTAAATATAAATAAACTAGAGATAGTGAAACAGAATAGCGCCTTTGTATGGCGGGAGAGGCTTAGAGAGATTGAGAGGTGATGAGTTTTTGTTTGTTTGTTTTTGTCTTTTTTATTATTATTATTGGGATAATGTAAATGCTCTAAAAATGATTGAAGTGATGAGTCACAACTATGTTATTATACTGAACACTATTGATTGCACATATTGGATGGATTTATGCTTTATTAATATGTATCTATAAAATTGATTTGTTAAAACACACACACACACAACAAACAGGTTCATCCCCTGACAGTGGCTGGAAAGGAGGGCCCCAAGTGGTATACAGCATTGGTCCCCCTTTCAGGGCCAATCCTCCTGTGTACAAGCATGGATTTGCAGCAACACCTGGCTTCCTCCCCCACTCTTGTCCCATTTCTGTGCTAGGAAGGGGGGTAAGGCCATGTTTCCCGTCTGGGGAGCAGGTGAGTTTAGCTTCCAGAGGCCCTGAGTACGTCAGATAGTCCATCCAGTAAGAAATTTGACAAAGGCTCCTTTTTTAGGTGGCCATTGAATTCTCCACAATCCTGGGTTCCTGTGGGTGGTGGGTGACATGGAAGGTCAATCTAATTTGGTGTGTCTCAGCCTATCATTGAGTGGATTGTGCAGTAACATGGGCTCCTTGGTCAGAAAATATATAATCTGGTTCCCCAAAGGGAGCAAAGCTGATTTTTCCACGGTATCCCATGTATGCACTGCATCTACACCACAACCATAGCCTGAACAGGTGTCTACTGTGATAAAGGCATAGGACATGCCTTGTAATGGTGGGAGAGGGCTGATATTGTCAACTTGCCTTGACTAGCCTGGCGAAGCCCCTCTGGGAATAGCCCACAAATGTCCTTTTGGGGCTCTGACTTGTTGACGTCTCATACATTAGTAAATAGTAGATTGGGCTTCTTTTTTTATTTTTTTTTAAAAAGTAATCAATGTCTTTGGACCTTCCAAATGAGCATACACCCCCCCCCACACACACACACATACACACACAAACACATGCACACTTGCTTATGTAACACCTCATTTTGGTCCTTGTGAAGAAGTTAACATTGACAGAAATGCTTTGATTTATTCTACACGCAAGTTTTCTCTTGCCCTTCACACTTACACACTTCACTCTTCTGCTCTTTCAAAATATTGAGATTGGGCCTCTTTTAATAAAATAGGTGCTCCATGTTCCTCCCATTATTTCATGGACTTGAAATTTCCATGTCCAGTTCAGTGGTGGATCTACCCAACAGCAGAAGAAGCCATGGATAGTTCGGCAATTTCCCAGGTATCTGCAAACGTAAGTTCATTGTCCTCCTCCTCCAGGCAAGGCTCATCCTTGGCCTCTCTCCCAGGAAGATTACCAGACTTGTAAGGTGCAAAAAGCATCGTGGAACAGTCATTCCAATGATGTTCATAATGATACAGGCACTTGTCATATGCATCAATATGGGTAACATAGCTGGTGGCTTTAAAGGCTGCTAAGTGTTTCCAAAGGCCCTTCCCCTCACTGGGGAACCTTTGATTCTCCAATCATGCTCTCTCAATGAAGTTGACTAGACTGTTAAGCCATTGGCAATGGGCCCATGGTCCTGTAAACAGGTACATGTGGGTACTTGGGTTCAAGTGGCATATTGTAGATGTAATCAGTTGTAGATGCAATTACCTTACTGATGATTTAAGTCCACACAATGTCCCCACAGTAACAATCAGGCCAGTGCTTCCTTAACCAAACAACTGGACATCATCACCTGGCCAAGTAGACACATGAACTTAACCATCACAGTTTAATTGATCCTTTTCAAAGAACTAACTTTTTGTTGATTCTCTAAACTGTTTCTTTTTACTCTATTTCATTTATCTTCATTTGAATCTTTATTATTTCCTTCCTTCTGCTTACTTTACCTTCTGCTTTTCTTTTCCTAGTTTCTCCAAGGCTTAGTTTAAGTTACTAATTTAAGGTCTCTTTAATGTAAGCATTAAAACCTGTAAATTTCCCTCTCAGCACTGCCTGTGCTCCATTCCAAAGTTTTGGTAAATTGAGTTTTCATTTTCATTCATCTCAAGATGTTTTCTAATTTCCCTTGTGATTTTTTCTTTGACCCATTAGTTGTTTAAGAATATGCTGTTCAATTTTGACATATTGGTGAATTTTCCAGTTCTTCCTCTGTCATTGATGTCTATCTTCATTCCAATGTAATCAGAAAGATGCTTTGTATGGTTTCAATATCTTTAAATTTATTGAGACTTGTTTTGTGACCCCTATATGGCCTATACTGAAGAATGATCTGTGTGCACTTGTGAAGAATGCGTACTCTGCTGTTGTTGGATGAAGTATTCTGTAAATGTGTACTAGGTCTAGTAGGGTTTTTAGTATTGTTCAAGTCCTCTATTTCCTTAGTGATCTTCTGCCCAGATGTTCTATCCATTATTGAAAGTGGTGTATTGAACTCTCTTACTCTTAATGTAGAACTATCTATTTCCGTTATATTGTCTTTAAATTCACTCATTCTGTCTTCTAGCTTCAATCTGCTTTTGAACTCCTCTAAGGAATCTTTAATTTCTTACTGTGGCATGCAGCTCTAGTTCCTTTTCATAAGTTTGATATTTTTATTGATATTTTCTTTCTGTTCATCTATGGTTTTCCTGATGTACTTTAGTTTTTTGTCCATATTTTCCTTTACCTCTTGGAACATTTCTAGGATCATTTTGTAAAAGCCTTTGGTGGATATATCTCAGGTGTGCTCCTCCTCATTGATGGTTCTAATACTTTAATTTCTTTTCCTGGTCCATTGCTTCCTATTTCTTTGTTCATTTTGAAATCTTTTGTTATAACCTGGAAAATTTGATATTTTAATGTAGTATTACTGAAATTTAGATTCTGAATAATCTCTTCCTTAACCTTGTATACAGCTACTGTTATAACAAAGATTTTCTTGAATGCCAAGGGAAAAAGCAAAACAGAACAACAACAATGACAACAACAAAAGGGAATTAAGAAAACACTTTTGCCTATCTTTTCAGATTGGCTTCTGTGAGTGCTCCTATTCAGAGCTTACCATTTACTGAGTTTAGAAAATAGGCTGAGGCAAAGTGTAAGTTCCTTCCCAGTATCTCCTGCAAATATATTTTGTCCTGGACATGCACATGTATCCTTAGAAATTCCCCCAATTACATGGATGGTAATGTCCTAATTTCCCTAGGAAACAGTGTTTCATCACAGTCCCAGTGCTACATTATATATGCCACATTTGTCACCTCTTTGCCCTAGGCAGATGCAATTTGACTGTTTTCCTACAGCCTTTTGTAAGAGAGCTCAGTGAAACACATATGTGCAGGACCAGTTATGGAAAGGTGAGTATGAAACATATGTCCTGGTTTAGTCCTTCAGGATGCTACAGACTCACTGACACAGACATACATGCTCCCTGGTATGGAAATAAACATCACTCTGCTCCTTCCAGAACCAGAACAAGTGACTGAGAGTTCAGGCCAGCCCCACACCAAGAAGGAAAAGGAATGGGGGGTGGGGCAGCAAGGGTGTTTTATCTTGATTCTATGCTCACTTGCTACCACAATCCTTTAACTGTTTTCTGGAGATTTGAGAAAGATATTTCTTCCTATTCTGCTTGTGGTTTAAGCTTCATTGGGGAGACAGAGACCTGAAGTGTCTCATTCCACCCTTATGATTGGGCTCCTATTGAGTATTTTTCCATCTACATCATGAAGGATATTGTTGTGTATTTTATGTTTCTTGTGATAATTTTGTCTGGCTTTGGTATCAGGATGGCACTGGCTTTATAGAATGCATTTGAACATGTTCCATCCTCCCTCATTTTGTGAAAAATTGATATTATTTCTTTTTTAAATGTTTGATAGAATCCACAAATGAAGCCACCTAGGTTTGGACTTTCTTTTCTTTACTTATTATACATCTATTCAGGTTTCCTATTTCTTCTTGAGTCAGTTTCAGTCATTTGTGTCTTCCTAGGAATTTGTCCATTTCATATAAGTTGTCTAATTTGTTACCATAAGGCTGTTCATAATATTCCCTTTTATCCTTTTATTTTCTGTAAGGTCATGTACCATACTTTCTTAACCAGTCTCCTATTACTATATGATTATATTGTTTACAATATCAGCTACTATATACAATATTGGAAGGAATATCCTTGTATATCCCACTTTGTATATATACAATATCTGAAGGATATTGGGGTTATAAAAATGGAGCAGAGAAGGAATGCAGGTAGTGAGGAAGAAGAAAATGGCTTTCATTGTTTATTAAAAGGGCAAAATTTTCATTTAAATGATAGTCAATTCATAGTGAATTATTTGATGCCATAACTGAAAGGGGCCTGTATTGGGCTAAGCATTCACACT
Source organism: Chaetophractus vellerosus (assembly GCA_004027955.1). Classification (NCBI taxonomy): domain Eukaryota; kingdom Metazoa; phylum Chordata; class Mammalia; order Cingulata; family Chlamyphoridae; genus Chaetophractus; species Chaetophractus vellerosus. The sequence continues at coordinate 982 of PVKH010039594.1, read as the reverse complement.
ATCCCAGATCTTCTTGGCTGCATGAATTCACCTAGGCCCTGGCCTGGACCATGTGCCTTCCATCCTGGATGGACTCATGCCATATCTGTGGCCATAAAGTTCAGGACTCGGCTGCTGCCGCCACCACATACCATGAGCCCGACATATGTTACCTTTTAAAAGGAGAGAGAGCTGTGGCTATGCAGGCCATGAAGCCTCTGGGTTTCCCCAGTCGCTTCTTGGACAAGTTGGTTGATGTAGTCCAGAAGTTAAATCCAGAGTTACCTGCAATGGGGTATGGAGTTTAATCAACAGGAGAAAGGAGATAGGAGGAAGCCAGGAGATACACCACTTACCCTTCCTCAGTGCCACTCCTCCTCAGGAGGTCCAAGACACAGTAGTTTCCTGTGAAGTCTTTGAAGATATCCCATAAGAAGTGACACCAGTTGCATTTGTACAAAGCTGTGGCCAGCTTATCTCACTCCTTATGTGTTACACTCTTCTTCCTTTCCTTTCCTTGCTCAGTTTCTATCACATTGCCGCTTTTTTTTTTTTTTTTTTTTTTTTTTTTTTTTTTTTTTTTTTTTTTTTTTTTTTTTTTTTTTTTTGCTGTGTGTATCTGTTGATGGGGAGAAAAGACAATCACAATTTATTCAGGCTTCATAGAAAGCAATAACTGGCTTTTAGTGCTGCTTATGAGTAGATAGAATCCTCGATTATTGTGCAGCTTACCCAGACAGGTAATAAAATGCATATAAACTATTAATATTAGGAATTAACGTGAATTGCACACATTAGAGAGCATAGTAAATGCTTTTCATCTGTCATATTTACTGAGTTGCCTTTGAACAGTACTTTTTAAAATATTTTCTTACTTGCCATTAAATTTACTTCTTTTTAAAGTTCTCACTGTCTAATTCTTTTTTTTTTTTTTTTTGCTTTTTCTAGTCAGTCTATTTCTCTTTTTTTCCTCCTTTCTTTTTTAATTTTTTTATTTTTAATT
>PVKH010039593.1:0-11167 GCA_004027955.1 Chaetophractus vellerosus | reverse complement strand
CATTTTATAAAAAAAAAAAAAAAAGGGAAGAACACTGGGAAAGGATAAACTCAGAAAAGATCATTTGTAGAAATGTTTGAGCTTTACAAAGTTTTGGAGTATACTCAGTTTTTCTCCTTTGTTCCAGAGATTATTCATATTATTCAGATGTCAAAAGTGTCCTGAAATGGCCAAAATGTGATGACATAAGTGACAATTGAGGCATAGTCCACCCTAATGCTAATTGCTAATAGACATCCATGGGCCTTGAAATACCGTGATGCTTTTCAGGAATTTTGAAAAGTTAGATTGCTTTTCACATTCTTTCTCTACATAGATCATCCTCAAGGTAACGATGTATTACCTTCCATGCTTTAGGACAAGAACAGGGCGGGATATCAGCGCACCTCTCGCCCTGCTCACATGCTCCAGCGGCCTCTTGTCACTCTTCAGGGGGAGTCCAAAGCCCTTAGTGTAGCTGGCAGAGATCCACAAAATCTACCCTTGCACCCCATATTATTTGTCTTTATCACATGTATTACTGTCTGACATATATATGAGCCACTCATTTCTTTTATCTCCTTCTCAAACTAAAATGCATGCGCCACGAGAGTGGGATATTTTGTGCCCTGTCATGTCCGCAGCACCAAGTCCAGTGCTAGGTATGTGGTAAAGACCCAATAAGTATTTCTGGTAGGAAGAGGTTGAGGACAAAACCAGCCAAATGATGGTGGGGGCGTGGAGGGGTTGTTATTTTGTGGAAAAATTTTGAGAACAATAAATCCACAATCCTCTTCTTTCTCTTACTTGAAGCATGGGTGATTATCTTATTTTAAATGAGAAAGTCCAGGGCCCCGTGAGGTTAAAGTGTTTGGTGTCCAGTTACCTGCCCTCATCCCAGTCATTGCTGTGAACGTTCCCAAGGCCTCTTGACACCCTGTCTCTGCAGATATAACCACCAGCAGCAGCTGCAGCCCTGGGCCCCAGGCTCCACCTCAGACACTCACTCACACCCAAAGGGGGTCTGAACACATTTCATTTGGCACTAAAAATACAGGGCTTTCCAGGTGGCTTTAAGTGTCATTAGTGTATGAACAGCTGCTTTTCCACTATTCTTGGGAGTTGTTAGAACTGTAAAACATCCAGACAGTGACAGACAGGGATACTGGTCACCCAGGGCAAGGAGAAGACTCAAGAGAGAGCAGGGAGCTGGCAATAAGGCCCCTGGGGATCCGTGGTTATTCAGCTGACAAGGGAAGGCTGGAAGGACGGGTCAGCTGTCCATTCATTACTCATTCATTCAGCAGCAGTCTATCTGTGCCTTCTGTGCACTAAGCCCTGGGCTCAGTACTGGAGAGACAGTGGTCATCAAGAAAGATTTGGTCCTACCCTCAAGGACAGTACTGTCTATTGAGAGGGACACAGTTCCAACAATTAATGTATTCATTGCACTTTAATGTTATCAGCTACAAAGAAGAACATGATGCTCTGGCAACCCAGACTAGTCTGGGTCAGGCAAAGTAACACTTAGGCTGAGAACAAAGAAGGAGTAGAAGTTAGGCATGAGCTGGGGGGTTTTGGCAAAGGCAACAGCCTGTCCTATGGCACTGAAACAGGTAGGCGCTTGGCATTTGCAAAGCGAAGAAGACTAATGGGGAAGCTGGAGGTTAGAGGGAGGTCCTGGGGTATCAAGAGGAGGCTGGAGATGTAGGTAAGGACCAGATGTACACGTGTAGGTCCAATTGGAAGGCTAGTCCAGGCATCCAGGCAGGTGACGATGCTCTTGGACTAGGGTGAGGCTAGTGAAGATAGCAGAAGACTTGACACATCTCGTTGAGGCTATGAAATCGGCAGGATTTTATGATGGACTCAGTATGGAGAGTGATGAAGTTGGAGGTAGGGGGTTGTGGCAAAGATCATTCAGGAAAGTTTTATTGAGCTTCTATATGCCAGGCACCGTTCCGGTGTCTGAGTGCCCAGTGATTTAAAAAAAATAGCCACAGCATTCAGATTAGGATGATTCTTGGCAGAATTGTGGGAAAGATAATTTTGGATGTTGTATTCAAGTGGTCTTTGAGACATCCCAATGGAGCCATTGAGGAGGGAATTGGACATAAGGGTCAGTAACTCGGGAGAGAGGTCCCATCTGGTGATAGGAACGTGCATGCCGCTGGAGTAAGTCACAGAAGTGCACAGGGCTCTGACCGCTCATTGCAGGTTCTTTTCTCATAATTTAGAGAAACAGGATTGAGATGTATATAAGCCATTTTTGTTTAAAACACTGGTATACTTACCACAGAAAATAATTCAGCCTAGAGCTAACTGGTCTTCTATGCTGTTTCAAGGAGTTAAATGACTAAAGTATAAAGATACATTTACTTTCAGCAATGACTTTACTTTGGGAGGCTGGTAAAATTTGCAAATACTATCTGGAAAACGTTCCATGGAAAAGATGCTTTCAAGTGCATACATGTTATGTATGGCCTCTGTGTGTTGGCTTAAAAGAATCCTAATCCATTAAAGTAACTCAGTGAGAAATGAAAAATATAGTGATGATAATTTCTTTTTTTTTAATCATATAACCATTGAATAAGTAAACTGAGTGCTACAGTGTCCTCCGAAAGCTCAGGCTGTCAGTGATACACATTATTACCTGCATGGTTTGCTATATTTTCACCAGTATGATGCAGAGGAGAGAAAATTGTGCTGGCATCTGAATCCGGCTCCCATACAGGAGAATTTCAGAGTGAGTCAGCAAGTTACATAACAATACCAAGTTAATCATAGCATCGGTCTTTTGACATGTTTTTCTTTCTTCTTCAAATCCATACTGCTTAGAAGACAAGTTGATCCTGATTTTATGCTTGCCTGATATCTGTGAAAAAAATCTGAGGGAGCAGAACTTCCTTCCAAGTTCCCTCACTTCACCCAAAGAGAGAGCCCATCCCCGCCCCCAGCAGGGCCACCTGTGGGATTGTGTAGGTCACACACTGGGCAGCCCCAGGGGGGCCTTTCTCCTGGACTGTGGTTTTGCAGTGTGCATCTTATATGGCCACTTGCAAAGACCCAGGCCCCAATCCCTGGTTAACTCTCTCCCATTTGGAGCTGCATTTTAGAACCAATAGCTTTGGACCCTCAGTAAGTGTGAAACCAAGATGAGGGGAAAAGTGGTAATGAGATGAATAGAAAAGTGAGCATTGATTAGTTCTTTTCTGTTGAGACTTCATTTAATAATTAGAAGCTTATCACTGCTTTAATTTAACCTTTGAGTTCCTTGAAAAGGAGATACGAGTTACTTTTAGATAAGTTTCCGTGGCTGCTATTTAAAACAGAAAAAAAGAGGTAGGAGACGTTTGACAGAGACAACAGGCTCCATTTCTAACCTCCAAATGTATCAGGTGCAAATTCATTGCTTATCTTAAAAAGAAAACTAATGCAAAATAAACTTATTTAGGTAAGCCCCTGCTAATACATCAAAGTACGTATCTACAAGTTATTTCCTCTCAGAAATCTATTACATTATACAGCCTTTGTCTTAATTTAATCTATTGAAGGTTTACAGATTATAATCCTTGTTATAGGTTATAAATTAAGAAAATAATAAAGCCGTCTGGCACAATTGGCTATACATTGACATTTGTTTACAAAAATATATGAAATCTTCACTTGGAAAATCCAAAATGACATCCAAATTTCAGCTACTTTTCCTTCAGCAACACACACCTTCACCAATGCTGAATGACTCAAAGAAGGCACGAAAGGCTCCTTTTGCTTGTCATTTTATTTACAGGATTTTTCTGCACAGCAGAGAACTCTGTTCTCTTTACTTCAGAGATGGGCATAGATTTCCAAGCCATTTGGTTCCATAGGTGGTTTAAATGGGAATGAATTTAATATACCTTTGATTCACCTTCAAGTAAGGGAGCTCAAGCTGAGTTTTGGTCCAAAGTAAAGTCTGCTCTTCACGTGAAGAAAATCTATCACGTTAATCCCAGGGACTCAGAGTCCGGGGCTACATGAACGGAATACTCAAGGAGAGGCAATGTGGGAAGGATGCTTTGAAAGAAACTTAAAAAACAAAATGGGGAAGCGGATGAGGCTCAAACGATTGAGCTCCCGCCTACCACATGGGAGGTCCCAGGTTCGGTTCCCAGTGCCTCCTAAAAGGAAGACAAGCACACAATGAACAGACACAGCAAATGCAAACAAGGGGAGGTGGGGAGAAATAAATCTTTAAAAATAAATAAAATTTTAAAAAATGACTCTTCAGAGACTACCAGGCCTTGGGTGGAATCAGCCAACATTTAAGGAGAAATGTAAATAATTACGCCTGAGAAAAATAGCTAATTAAAAATAACTCAGTGCACAAAAGGAGAAGAAAACTATAGAATAACTTTTCTGCTTGGATGTTAATGTGAGATGTCACATAATGGAATAATAGGATTTTTTTTTTTATTATATCATTTCACACTGGCAAAGAAGAGATGGAAAGGAAAATTATATTGTAAGAAAAGCCAGGGTGGATTTGCTAAAGATGTTATCATGTATTGTATTTAAAACAAAAATCTAATTGCCAAATTTATCATGCCTCTGGTTATTAAAACTGTGCTAATTTAAATTTTTTAAATGCTTGCCACTTTTCCTGCATCATCACTTTTCATAGAAGATACTGTGAAAATTCCTAATTTTGTCAGCCTTTGTACGATTTTTTAGAAGCTCCTAAGGAGAATTAGCATACTTTAAGCAAAAAATTGTGTTTACATCAGTAATAAAAGTTCCCCGTGCTTTTCTTTTAGTTTGTTCCATGAACTGCTTTATCATTGCTGAGCCAAATGTGTGAGAGCACAGGCTGCTGAATCCATTTTAATTCCCTCTTCATGTATTTAGCTTTGCAAAGTGCAAAGTGGACCCCACCCTTCCTTTTGGATTGGAACGAGGACTTTTTTTTACTAATCAAAGGAAGTGGAAAGAAGAGATTCTGCATCTGGCTTTGCCAGGAACTTGCTTCTTGATCTTGAGAAGTCAGAAGCTCATAAGACAGTCATTGAGGCAAGACTGCTCCTTCAAAAAACAAGCTAATATTAAGTAGTACCCTCTCTGGCTGGTAGGAGAAAGGCAGGGAGGTGAAGAAGGGATCAAAACAGTGCAGAAGAAAAATCGACCCCAGAAGTAAAGGCCACTATCAGGGGAAAAGGGTGGCAGGAAGAAAAACAGTGATAGGAGAGAAGTAGCCAGAGGCAAAATCATTTCTCTGTGGGCCTAGGAGGCCTTGGGGAAATCTAGTTCTATTTCAGCAGAGCTGCTCAAATTGTCTCCACCCTGGGAGAAGCATCATGATTTGACACGGTTTTGCTCTACACTGGGTTTCATGAGGGTAATATTATGATTTAATGCTATGTCTGTTTATTAAAAAACAATATTTCGAAGCAAAGGAACACATATATGAATTGGTTTCCTAAATCACAGGTATAGGCCACATCCAGGCCAAACCTATGGCCTTCATTGTGTTCATAGACTCAGGTATAGAAGACAGGGCTTTGAGGGGCTTTGAGGTGCAACCCTTTGATGGGAAATTTTACATTAAACTGGCCTGCCCGCAGCTACAGAGCCAGGACTAGAACCCACGTCATCTTAACGCCAGTGCATTCTGCATGGCACCTCCTTCCTGTCCTCTGCAAACTGCTCCCGTGAAAGTGGTTTCCTTCCCCCCACCCCCTCGTACCCAGGGCCCTGGCAGCATGCACTGATCCTACCTGACCAATAACCAGGTGCTGGTTCCACAGGTGCAAAGTTCCCCATCAAGTGGACGGCCCCCGAAGCAGCCCTGTACGGGAGGTTCACAATCAAGTCGGACGTGTGGTCTTTTGGAATCTTACTCACAGAGCTGGTCACCAAAGGGAGAGTGCCATATCCAGGTAAGAGCAGAACCCAGCAGAGATGCACCACGGATTGGACATTACTTGGGGAAAGCTCACCCAGTTGGCCTTCTAATCCCCATGCTCTGCTTTCTGCAGAGCATGAGTCTGGAGGACCTGGTCAGGTATTTAGCCAGAGAAAAGCAGAATGAACTGGTTGCCACCATGGTATACAGACAAGCAGCCCCCGTGAACCGTGGGCCAGGTTTGATGTAACTGGCAGCTGGTGTGTACCCTTCAGTCCACCCTGCTTCATGGAGTCTACCTCTCTTGACAGAAATGTGTGTCTGTGGCTCCCTGATCAGAAATGCCACTGCTAGAGCCTCTGCCCAAATGGAGTTTGCAGACTCGTCTGGGAGGAGGAGAAAAACCCCAACGGCGTTTTGATTACACTGTCGCACTAACCCTCAGAGTCAGCCTGGCAGAAAAATGCAAGGACCTGCCGTCTGCAGGCCCCAGCTCCAGATGGCCAGAGAGCACAGAGGCACATGCAAAACGCAATTTAGAGGCCATTCGCTGCCTGTTTCTGAACAGCTGAAATATGCTGTACAAAAGCAAGTACAATGTAAAGAAATTGGAGATTTCTAGGCCCTGGAATTTTTCTGCTTTATCAGATTCATGCTCTGCAAAGAAACCACAGGTTAGGTCACTCATGCTCAAATTCATGAGTTTAGACAAATGGTGATATAAAGGGCACTCATGCCCTTTCACCTCCACGCTTAAGTGGCTAGAACACAGGGATGATCTGCTTTTCGAAATGTTAAGGACGTATTTTTCAGTTACTACTGAGTGAAGAGAGAACATAGCTCCCCCTCATTCCCTGCCCGAGAAGGGACCTTTAAAAATAAATAATAAAAAAATAAAATACAGCGATAAAAACAATAGTGGAGATTAATGAGGAATTTAGGTCTCTTGCGAATCCTGAGTTTGTAATCAGATCTCTGCAGTCAGAGGAACCAGCAAGGGCGAGTTAATTCCTAATCCCTTTGTTCATTTTCTATGCTTATTTCTGGTCATCTCCTGACAACACAAAGAAGCTCAGGTAAGGAAGTTCTTGTTCCACATTGTTGTAGCCTCAAGAGTCCTAGGAGAGCCAGGTTGGCGCGGAGGCAAAACTGACAAATCCCCCGTCTCTGAAGTGCTAGCAAGGGCGCTCGGAGCCCAGGCATGCGGCAGTTTTATGGCCGCCGCAGCGACCGCCACTCCCAGCACGCACAAGTGGGCTCAGAAGAGGCTGCCCGAGAGGGGGCCGGAGCACAGCAGGGGTACTTGTGAATTGCTTCTCAAGGGGGAAAATGTGCAGGGCTCAGGATTTTGAAGATGTGAAGGCGCCTCTCTTTTCATTGTCTGAATGTTGAGCTAATTTCTTCCTCAGCCCCCAAGGTTTATAGTCACCTGGTATGTTAAATGCAATTGGGGGGAAAAGGTTAATGTTGTTTTGCCATTTTTGTGTGCTTAACCTTCCCTTCACATAATACAAAGCTGCTTTTGGTTTCTTGGAGTTGCACACAGAAGCCACAACAAAGGGATGGGGGCCTCAGAGAAGGAAGGCAGGTATGTGCTTTGGCAGGGAAGTTTTTTGTCAAGTTTGGTTTTAGTATAAAGGAAATGGCCTAATTTTAAACCTAGACCAGGATTCATTCATCCGGGTAGTGTGATCTGTGCCCAGCCCTGTGCTCTACCTGGAAATAACTACAAATGAGACATTCATACTCTTGTCAAACATTGATTGGAACCTGCCAGGGCAAGGCGCTGCTTTAGATGCTGGGGATAGAACAACAAACAGGTAAGTAAGTTTAGTCCCTGCGCTCATGGAGTGTACAGTCAGATAGGTGGAGTGTGCATCAAACCCAGGAAGAAATCAGCCTTCCCTGCTATTTATTATTAGAGGAAATCACCCTCTGTGGGCCCCAGATCTTAATTCTGATCATGAGGCCAAAGGCCCCTGATAGAGGCATCTACATGTCTGCACGGGGCCAACAAGGGCCTTTCACTCAGAATCCTGGGAGCATGGCAAAAGAGTTTGCAATGAGAATTAAATCCAGTATATTATGCATAATCATATACAACGAGATACTGCAGACATGAAGTGGGTTCTGTGGAGGTAGCAGAGGAGGCTGTGTCTGGGAGGCTTCATGGAGAAGAAGGCCGGTAAACCAGCCAAGTAGGATTTCATCAAGCAGAGGAAGAGGGGAGAGCATCCCAGATAAGCACTGGCATGTGAGAAGGCACGAGGCTTGGGAGGACACAGCCAGTTCAAGAAGCTGCAGGAAAAGGGGTCTGAGAAGAGGGCGTGAGAGGGGAGGGGCCTGGAGGTGCAGCTGGAAAGGTGGGCCCAAGCCAGGCAGGAGGAGCTTCTATGCGGCCACAGGGAAGTCTTGGGGCCAGGTGGCAGCAGTGTCCAGAGAGCTGGGGGAGGGGGGGCTGCTCTTCACCCACAGAAAGCCACAGAAGATTGTCCCCAGGCCAGTTCCTCAGCATGGGCACTTCTTGTTTTTTGCTTTTGTTCTTGTGTTGATGTAGTTGTAATCATATTTAATTGGACTTCTGAATCTGACAATAAACTCTTCTGAGGGAACAGCTTTTACAGAGGGATTCCAATTATAGGATTATTACCTTAATGAAGGATAACAATTCCTAAGGAACAGTTTCATTAAGCTTCGTCCAGATGCCACTGTCAAAGGGAGGACCTTTCCCACCACGCTCTTCCTGCTCGTTAGTATGGCCAAGTCAGTCAGTGTGTGGAGGGCTTGCTTCTCCTCAACTCCCCTGTGCCGAGTCTCTGTACCTGCTGGGAGTAGCCCAGCACAGATTCCCAGTCCCTTTACGTCATAACTCCCAGCCTTACATTTAAATATGCTTAATTTCGCAGTTGGCTAGAGTATATTTTCCAGTAGTTCTTCTTCCAAGAACGAAAGATGGTGGTACACTTTTCTGAGTTCTTTCATACCTGAGCATGGCCTTCTGTTGCCATTAGGAAAGGTTCTTTGGGCTGGTGGGTAAGGATGGAAGTGGGGGAAAGGGGAGGTGGCTCATACATGGGTTTTACAAAGGTTTTCCAGGCATTTTTGCCCAGCATAAAAGAAGGTCCAGAAGTAAGAATGAGAGAAGGAACTTAGAATGGGAGTATGTGATATGTGATCAGAATGAAGGACAAAAGGAATGAGGGTTGTCTTAGTTTGCCAGGGCTGCTTTGACAAATACCACACACTGGTTAGCTTAAGCAACAAGAATTTATTGTCTCACAGTTTTGGAGGCTAGAAAAAGCCCAACATCAAGGTATTGGCAGGGCTTGCTTTCCTCCAGAGCCTGTAGCATTCTAGCAATCCTCTGTCACATGGCAATCTCTGTCTGTCTCTCCTTCGGTCTGTCCCTCTGGTTTCCACAGACTTGTGACTTCTACTTCCGCATCTAATTTCCTTTGCTTACGTCAGCCATGTTGCATTAATGCCCACCTTCATTCAGTTTGGCCACATCTTAACTGATCATAACATCTTCAGAGGTCCTATTGACAAATGGATGATTCAGTCCCCAACAAGAGGACACTAATAGATTAATTGCTTAACTAGCAAGTTTTGTGAAAGAAATGTTTGAAAAGGAAAGAAAGGAGGACAATCTCAAATTGAATGAAAACCTGCAAACCAAAAAAGAAAAACTGAAATATAATGCTGAGATGAACAGAGAGGTATTGGAAAAGAGTCCCACCACCTTACAAGACCAAGCAATTCCTAGTAGCAGCCTGACCTGAATGCGTTCTCAGCATAGCCTTCTAGCTTGCTCTTCTGTAAGCCAGGAGCAAAACCATCCTTTGCATCAAAATTAGAACTGATTTTATACTGATGGATTGTTGTGTATGGGGGGTAAATAAAACACTTAAGTAAAAGCAGTTTTTTGGGGTCAATGCATAAAAGCAGACAGGCATTTTAACCTGTGATTCACCTTTAAAACCTCTCAAATCCCTCTTCTCTCTACCTCCACCATCACTGCCCCATGTCAGCCTGTTACCTGCCCGTGGAGTGGCCTCTTAGTGGACTTCCTGCTTCCTGTCTATCCCCGCCTCCAGCCACTACCACCTTCACATCATCACCAGCACCAGAGCTATTATTCTAGAAGACACAGACCTAGTTTATCCCATTCTCCTAATTAAAAATGTTTTTGTTCCTGGCTTCCCTTTGCCTTCAAGATAACAACTCCAGAAGCCTTAGTTTTGCAGAGTCTGTCATAACTTTTGATTCAGTCATACCACCCATTATTTATTGAGCAGCTCCTCTATGCCAGGTGTTGTTGCAGGCACCAGGGATACAGCAGTGAACTAAGACAAAAACCCTGCCCTTGTGGAACTTCTGATCTTCTTTGGGGAGACAGACAATAAATAAAGATAAATAAGCAAAATATATTGAGCGTTAACTGGTGGCAAGTGGTAGGGAGAAAAATAAAACAGGGAAGTGGTAGGGGTGGTCAGGAGAGACTGGCAGGGGGTGCTTCACTGGGAAGGAGACACCTGAAGGAAGCGAGGTCCAAGCCAGGTGGATGTCTGGGGAGGAGCCTTCCTTCAAAGAGAACCGCAAGTACAGAGTGCAGAGGCCCTCAAGAACCTCGCGGCACCCAGGATGTTCGGAGCTGAGCAAGGAGGAGGTCCCGGGGACCCCTAGGGATGATCAGAGGGAGCCTTCCGAGGACTTCCACCTTTAGTGAGATGGGGGTTGTGGAGGGGCTTTGAGCGGAAGAGTGACATGATCTGTTTTAGATTCTCTCTCTTACCACCCAGCACCCTTCACTTCATCCCTGACACATCAAGAGACTTGAACATGCAGGTCTGTCTTCTCGGCTTCCCTCACTTCCTCAGAATCCTTCAAGTTCAGCCCAAATGTCACCTTCTTTGTGGAGCCTTCCGCATGTCCAGACCAAATGAGTTGCCCCTTCTGCTTGCTTCCATCTCTGCTGAAGAGCCTGTCTGTGTGTCTGTATTTCCCAGTAGCCCTATACTCTTGGAGAGGAAGGAGTTCCTTTTATGTAGTCTCAATGCCCAGCATGTGTCTGCCCCATAGTAGATCTTCAATAAGTGTAAGCAAATGGAAGGAAGGAAGAGAGGGAAGAAGGAAGAAGGGACAGGGGAAAAAAAGATGTATGCCTATGAAGTGTTTGAAACAAGTTTTGTTTTTGTTTTGTTTTGTTTTTACCTATAACCTCCAAAGCTTTGCAAATCTGCTCCATCAGTATGGGTGGGAGTTTTAGGAAATTGGCCCTGTGGTCAATTAAGACACCATGTTCCA
>PVKH010039592.1:0-11170 GCA_004027955.1 Chaetophractus vellerosus | reverse complement strand
CAAGTGAGGATTAATTGGACACTTTGTGGTCTCCTGGGCCTCAGCTTCAGATTTCTGGATAGCACCTTCTCAGGCAAGAATGTGCATTTTCCCAGGCACCAGAACAGTGCTGTCCCAATCCATTTAGACTCCTATGGGAAGAAAAGAAACATTGCCTAATATCAAACACAAAGCAGGCAGAGATAAAGCACAGGCTAAAAAGCTCACAATAATTGTGTTACCAACAAGAATACCTAGTTTTTCAGCTGAAAACATCTGCATTTATGTTTCCTCAAAGTGTTCTCCACAGCCCAGGAAGGATACAAGCTTTACTTTTTGTAAAGGTCTCAGGTCATTTCCTAGAGTAAATGGTGACTGCAGCAAGTAATCAAGATTTTACCTCTTTGTAGACTGAAAACTTTCTAGCTTTGAAATGATAGATTTTCTAGATTCTCTACCTCCATCCTGATTTTTAAAAATCTTTACATTCTGAGCATCTTGTTAAAACAACCCCATTTAAAAGTTTAGAAAACTGAGGTTTAGAGTGGCTTAATATCTTGCTCAAGATTAGCCAGGACTTGATCCCAAATCTTCAGATAAAAAATGCCATCTGTACTTTCCATCATAGAATGCTGCTTATTATAAAATTAAACTACTATAAACTCACAAAGACTTTGAAAGACATCTTTAACAAGGCCCTAAGGTTAAACATGCCCCATTCATTTCACTGTAGAAAAGAAACCAGCCACACATGTCCATATGGCTGTAGCTGGAAAAAATAAGTATTGGTTTACTTTCTACCTATAATTCTGAATTTGAGATTATGGGAGCTTAGAGTTGGAAGCAACTTTAGATATTATTTAGTCCAAATCCAGCATAAAGTAAAAGGAAAAACTCAAGAATAGTTTTATTTAAAACAACAAAAAGTACCTTTAGACAATACTGTTTTCAGACACATTATTTATAAGTGTATCTATAGGGACAAAAATAATATTAGAGCAAGATATCTTTGAAGCCATACCCAGTCCTTTCATATTAATAGTAATATTACAGGTTTGAATTATATGTTAGGATAAGAGGGGGAAAGTTATCTTAAGAAGACTATAAAAGACCAATGAGGATTTTGGCTTTTATACAAGATTTGAATTTGTTTTGTAGATTCTTCCCAGTAATTAGATTTAGGGTTTAGATGATCTCATGTGACTCTCTTATAAAAAACAGTAGAACTTTTAGCCAAGCACTGACATGCAAAAACACACACACACACACACACACACACACAATGATTTTTCCTTCAGGCACTAGCCCAGTTATAATTTTAGCTGGAAGTTCAGTAATGCATTGACACATACATGGTAATTAAATCTAGTCTCTAATGAATTTAACTTCATCACCTTTTATAGTTGGGTCATAAATTGTACATAAATAAGTCATGGATGGAGACCTTAGTTTATATAAAATGTCAGAAAAAAAAACAAACCAATATACTGATCGATATACTGAAAAGAAAGAGGTCTTAGCAATCTGTGTTCTAGATGTAACTCTGCCACCCTAGTCCTTGCCTGAATCATTTAGCTTCTCTGAACCTTTGTTTCCTCATCTGCAAAATAGAGGGTTACACTTGGTTATAGCTAATATTTGTATAGTGTTTAAGTTTCCAAAGCTTTCTGTACATGGTCTAACTTAAAACTTTTAATTCTATGAAGTAAGAAGGGCAGATTCCATTACCCTAATTATACAGAAAAAGAAACTCATAAAGGTTAAAAGATAGGGCCAAAGCCACACAGTTTGTTAAATGGTAGAGTTAGGATTCAGACCCAGCTCTTTTCATGCAATTTTGTATGGTTTCTGTGCTGCCATGCTTACCACCTATAAAAGTCTGATATAATAAATTTGTGTTTAGTCATTATTCAATTATAACCAGACTTTTAAAGGGCCATAAACACCACTCAACAAGTACAACATGTTCTTTAGCCTGCAGGGCTGAATGCTCTTATGGTTCTACTGTAGGAGGATCCAATTAGGTGGTAAGTTAATAGCCAACTTTATAGCCAGGCTAATAGAAAGGCCACATTACACTGGCTCTGTCTTGTCAGACTAGCCACATTTAAGATTTCATGCTGATTTATGCCTTCTAATATATGTTGAAATCTCTGGATTTCTATAAAAATGCGTTCTTCATTGTGCCAAAACTAATATGTATTAGGAGCTACAGTCATAGCCAGAACACTTATAAGGCAACAATGCAGAGAGTTCAACTAGTTTAAGAAATGATGCTAGTCAGATGTCTCTAAGCTCTTTCCTTGGAAATATTTGACCCCAAGCATTCGGCAAATCCTAAGGAGAACATTCAAAATTTACTGGGGCAAACACTGCACAACACTGTGATGAAAGTGAGAGCCACTGAGTGTACACTTTGGAAGAATGTATGAGGCATGGGACTGTGTAACATAGTGAATGATGTGGTGGGAGATGGACCGTGGTTAACATATAAATATGAGAATGTTAACTCGTGAACTATAACAAATGTACAATATTAATACATAGTGTTAATAAAGGGGAGTGTATGGAAAAAATATACCATGTGTAAGCTATGGACCAGAGTTAGTGGTAAAAGTCTGATCATGCTCTTTCATAATTTGTAACAGATGTTCCACAACAATGTAAGGTTTTGGTGGAGGGGTGATGTATGAGAATTCTGCACATTATGCAGGATTGTTTTGTAAACTCACAAATTCTCTAATAAAAAAATAAAAATAATAGAAAATAAAAAACCAAGGGTCATCAATAATAAAATAGAGTAAGATATGTTTCAAAAGTGATGAATCATTCTGAAAAATATAACCTAAGTTTAGTAAACAAATTTGCAATTCCAGAGGATAAGAGATAACTGGCAGAAATTAACGAAAACTCCAAAACAATAAAAGATTCCCATAAGGATTCAGAAACAGCAGAAATAAATTGATAATATTTTTAAAAGATAAAATAAATAATTGAACACAACTTTACCAAGTCAATGTATAAAGAGAAGAGAATGTGGAGAGAAGTTAATAGTTAGGTGTCATAGTATAATCGATAGTCAATTTGTTTTTTTATTTTTTATTTTTTAAAGATTTATTTTTTATTTATTACATATGCCCCCCCCCCTTCTGCTTGCTCTTGCTGTGTGTCCATTCTTGTGTTCCTCTCTGTCTGCTTTGTCTCCCCCCCACTGCAGCGATGTGCTGAGACCGGTCACCGCGCAGACGGCTTTTGTCCCACTTGTGGGCGTCTTCTGCTTCCATTCATGGCTGGCTCTGCTTCAGTTCGTGGGTGGCTGGATGCGCTCCGTTCGCGGGCAACCTGCCTTGCCCGTGGCGGCTTTGCCCTGCCCACGGCGGCTCTGCCCGCCCATGGCGGTCTGCCCACTAGGAGAGGTCCCCGGGAACCGAACCCGGGGCCTCCCATGTGGTACACTGGCGCCCTTATCCACTGGGCTATTCGGCCAGCCCCCAATAGTCAATTTAAAACATTAATAATAACGTTTTAAAGTTTATTTGAAAACGATAGTTTTTCTTTTTATAAAGAAGAAACATACGCTAATATGTACTTAGGAAAAATATCTGGAGGCATACACACCACTGTATTTGCAGTAGTCGTCAGATCTCTACCTGACCTGATACAGGAGTTTCAAATTGTCTTTGAATACATGCTGAGAGTGTTAAGTTTCATGAAATAGTAAACTCAATTTCCTTGCAAAATTCCAGGTTGAGAGCTAATGATCTGCCTGTAAACTTACTTGACACACTTTGAGTCAGTGTATTTCAGTCATGGGCCCATCAAAAATTGGCTTTGTGCCTCTCCCATAAATTCTGATGGCTGAGGGAGAAGGAAGAGAGGAGGGAATTAAGTCACAAGATGGAGGATAAAATACGAATCATAATATTTTAACTTATTCAGGGCAGAGCAAGTAGCATTTTAAGTCTAATACAGTCATAATGTTTTCCAGAATACTCAGTGCCTCCAAATCATTTTATATCAGGATAAGTCTCCTAGAAAAGCTTAATTTTGTTTACTGCCACTCTGGGATGATCCTGGCTCTGAAGCCCAGTTGTTTTCCTTCTCTGTCCCCTTTTGGATGCAGTTTGGTAGCCACCCAGAGGCTGGGATGGGAATTGCAGTTTCTCCTCAGTCCCTGGGGCAAGTCTGTCAAGTTAACTCCCATCAATTCAGAGTTCTGGAATGAGAGAAAACAGGTTGGCAAACCTCCCTTAACAGAGACCACCTTCATGACCCCCTTTGTAAGTCTGTCTCCTTTTCCAGACATAGTACAGAGACTTAAATTATCACATTACTTCACAGGGTCATCAAGGAGATAAAATGAACTTCTGTAAGTTGGAACCCATATGATGAATTTTTTCACTACTGCAATAGTACTGTTAGTCAAACCCTTGGAATAGGTCACTGAAGAGCCCTGTTAAGTGCAAGAGTGTCGTAAAATCAGAGATGTTAAGGCAGGCAAGGCTTCAGAAATCGATAGTCCCAAACCCCTTATTTCAAGAATGAGGAAATGGGGGCTCAGAGAGGTAAAGTGGAGAGACTTCATGGGACGGTTGTTCTTTCATTCATTTGTTTAACAACAAATATTGTTCACTGAGTTTCTACTCGAAGCTAGGTGCTGGGGAAGCAAAGATGGACAACACACAAGGAGCACTCTGTCTAGATGGAAGCCAGACTCAAAAGCTACTTAAAGAGTGTACAAGAGCAGTGATGGAGATGTGCAAAGGGTTTGGTCAGGCCAACCCATGAGGGACACTGAGTCCTGTTTAAGGCAATATACCTTGATAAGTACACAGGAAGCAATAAGAATGAACCAACTATAGCTACAGACAATATGACATGGATGACACTCACAATGTGGAGCTAAAGAATGTGTGATTCCATTTAGATAATCTGCAAATGTAGCATGGGCTTCTACAGTTCTGGAAATGTTTCCATTTCCTGATCAAGGAGTGTTCACTTTGAAAAAATTAATTGTGTGGATGCTTATTATTTGTGCAGTTTTCTATATGTATGTTAAGCTTCAGGGTTTTTTTTTAAATGGGACATAGACAAACTGAAGGGGACTCACAAAGTTAATGCAGGCACTTTAAACCTTCATAGGAAGAAAGGTTCAAAAATTTTCAGGATAGTTAGAGTAATTTATATTCTTCAAAATATTTGCAGGAATGGCATGTGGAAGGGAAGCAGAATTGGTTTGCTATACCCTGAGGGGTATATGATTCTCTTTACCCTTCCCAAGGTCACACAGCTAGTAGGGCCGGGCTTTGTGTTCATGAGATCACAGCACTCTAATGGGCTGCCTTAGGCAAGAGACTTACTAGCATCAAGCTATTATCCATCAGGGTTAATTAGATAATCACATCAGCAATCTTTGGGCTCTGAAGGATAGAATCCCATTTCTTTAAATTCTGAGTATGCTCTGAAAAAGTTCAAAGAGGGGAAAATCTGGGAAGGCTGTCCAAGTGGTGGGCTCTGAACAAACAGAAGATAGCTTGAGGATACCAGGTATCTGTGGGAGGGAGTGGATGTTAAATTTAAAAAAGCAGCTGAAGGGACAAATTTGAAACTAACATGGCATTTTTTTAAAGTCCAGCTCTTAATGGTTAAATTTATAAATCATAAAGCATAAGTAGGAAACACTATTTTGAAAACCAGTTCCTTGATTTATAGGCAAACACAGTGGATTCAATCCACTAAGATATTACATAAAAGAGAAAAATCTTTTTTCGGGGTAGGGTGGGGTTTGGGGAGTGGGGGTTGCCCAAAGCCTCTTTTTACTCTAGCTTCTTAACCCCATTTCCAAAGGAAATGCTTACTGGAGTGGGAGCTTCTCAGTTTCTGCTGAAGGCTCCTTTCCTGACCTCTATTGAATATTTCTGCTTTGGATTTATGCCCTGGAAATAGGAGAGTACTTGCAACAAGGGACCTGAGGACACAAACACCTAAAAACAGTCTCTCTCTTTGTCTGAGGCAGTATACACTAGAGTCAGGATGAACCTTTAAACTTATTCCTTACAGCTGCTTTAATATTATATCTTGGCCTATACAATTTTTATATTGGATGAAAAATAAATGGTATGAATCTAGGTGGCTACAGCTTTGACCTTAGCCAGAGGAAAGAAATAGGAGCAGCCTCATTTTGCAAGTAGCAACTTATTTTAACAACTTCCCTCTTCAGACTAAAGCCCTTGGTAGAAACCAACATTACAGTCCATGCCCACACAAAACCCTCAGCTTTTAGTCATATGTCTCGTAAGGATGTTACATCATGTTTTAGTTTACCAAAAAGAGACATTTCCTGAAACACAGACCCACCGCGAGCTTTTGCTTGAAGGATTTTGAGAATTTGCAACCCATGATGATTACTTACTAGTTCTCCTTATTTGGCTAGCCCATTGGTGGACTGTTTCTTTTACCTTGGTCACAGGACCTGTCCTTTTCACAGGAGGAATACAATGTAGTTATTTGTCTTATTTTTGAGATCCCAAGAAGCCCTTAGATCTCAAGAAGATAGCTCACTCAAAATGAGTATTTTGTGGAGAGCATAGTAAAAATCCTATTTACAAAGGAAAACAGGATTTTTGGAAAGCAACAAGGGATTGGGCTATACCCCAGGATTGGTAGCTACAAACAAAAGGAGGAGAGCAGTTGTTACAGCAGTGGCTCTGCAGCAGAATCACCTGGAGGACTTAAGACACAGATTGCTGGTTCCCGGAATTTCTGGGGCAGGACTGGAGAATTTGCATTTCCCATAGATTCTATGTTCCAGGAGAAAACTGTGGTGAAGGCAGTTTGTCACAAGCTGTAGAGAGATGCAGCCAATCTAAGGGGACCCAGCAGGGAGGGTCCCAGGAGAATCGAATCCATTTCTCTCCAGTTCCCTCTGTTGCCCCTCGTTGGGTTAGCCCTACCAGAAGCCAAAAGACAAGGGAGCCCACTGGTGCAGTTCATACATCTCATCCTCTAGGTCACGGGTCAGGTTGGAGAATAGATTTGGAGGAGCAAATGGAAAATATTCAGCACCTACGCTCCAAAATATCTTCAAGTACCTTCTCCTCACCATTTTTTTTTATGCCATCTTATATTTCTATAGACCTTTCCAGTAAACATTAATATTCATATACATGATATAATGTGATCCTCACTATAACCCTACAGGGTAGTCAGGAACAATTTTTATGTGCATTTACAAATAAGGAAACTGAGGCTCAAAATAGTATAAAGGTTGCAATCATATAAGAGCTGGAATGTCAACACAAGTTTTCTGGGTCCCAATTGAGGCTCTTCCACCACTCCATACTTCAGACATGAGAAAATCTGGAAGTAACTCTGTTCTTCCCGCTCCAGGGTCCTGGGAAGCTGTCTTTTCTTCTCTCACTGCACCAGGTACATTCCCCTCAAGTAGCATTCTCTTTTGGAAGAGATGGATCCCTGCCCTGATGGAGGAGCTCAGCCCTTGGTCAAGAGCATACCATGAATTTGGTCTCCTAGTATCACTTCTTTATTTGCTGGTTTTCAAGTTTTTCAGTGGTGGGACTACTTACAGTCCTGATTTGGGGCTTTGATGAAGCCAATAAATTACAGCTTTTAGCCCCTCTGAGTTTGGAACCCTTTCAGAAATAGGCACAAGAGTCATACAGATGGAGATAAAAGTGTCAGCTTTAATGAGGGTAAGGCCAAACTGGAGAAGCCACAAGTCAGGACTCACAGTCATCCAGTCCCCTAGACCTACTGGGAAGATAAACGGGGTGGGAGGCACCTGCCGTGTAGGCAGGCAAGTCCAAGGAGAGGGGCACAGAGGGGCCAAGTAGGCTCAGCTCCTTCCTCAGTGCCCCAGTTCGATGAGTCACTTTTTCCTCGGGGAGAAATCGCAGAAAAGTAAATGCTCTCTTCACAATTCTTCGGAAGTGGAAGTTTCTATTTTATGGGCCTGGAAAGAGAGAAAATGGCTTCCCCCAGCAATAATGCTCTTTAAGGAACATCTTGCTCTTAGCAGTATGTAAGAACTGTTGATGTAAGTAATTCTGCCATATTGTAAGTATTTGTAGAGACTTGATTCTCATAGTACAGTAGTACAGACTCAGGCTTCAACCATACTGTCATCTCTTTGGAATGTTACTTTAGTTTCTTTTAACTTAGTTCTTTTCTGATCCTTTGATCATGTGCTGCAACACTCTGGATCAGAACCTGTTTGAATATTGAGAAAATTCCCATGGTTTCCTTCTGGGAAGGTTCTGGCATGCCCAATCTGGAGCTTTTATCCCTTTCTTGTCCTGGATCTGATAGGCTAGTGGGAAAAGTCCTTTCAAAGATATCCTGGGAACTGGATTTTTAAAAAGAGTGTGTGGAGGAAAATACTCTCCAAGTATAGAGGGGACTCTGTTTTTGCCCCTAATTATATCTCAACTGTTTTGGGAAAAGAAAGTATTACAGGACAAATCTTTTTACATGTAGCCGGATCAGACTGTCCAAATATGTGGTATGGATTAGAATTTTGTTTTGATTATTGCTTGAAATAGGTTAGACATAGTTTGGGCCATAAAGGAATTTTGGTTAAATAGTGATTTTCATTGCAATGGTGTTTGTTGTAGAGGAATTTACCTGGTAAACACAGATATCTTCCAGCTAATGTTTTTACCAGGCTGATTCAGACCGGGGAACAGGAGTGGGAAAACATTGTGCACACAGTCTGCTGGATAGCGGACAAGGCAGAGGAAAGAAACCACAGGCAAACGTCTGTGTGAAATGGGAATCTGAGTCACTGGGGGAGAGGAAGAAAATAGCATGTGTCATTCTGAAAAAGTCCTCCAGGCAGTTTCTTTTGGCTGTAACTGATGCTTCTCCCCTGGAGAGCGACACAGGGCTTCACTGAGCTCTTCCTGCTGCATTTTCAGACTTAAAAGAAAGCCACCTTCACCCAAACTCCCTTGTCCTCTCAAGACAGAAAATAAAAAGGAAACAGAGGTCTCTGGAGAAACTAGGTCAGCTTTGGAATGAACCCAGTACGGTACCCTGGGGTCAGAGCTGACAGTGTCAGTAGGCACAACTGGGGCTTGTTCCTCTGGCACCGTCTTGGGCATGACAGTGAAACTTTGTTCTTTAAAGTTTCCTAAACCCAACCGTTGCAGTCCCGAGTCCACCCAGTATGTCTCCTTTTTCTAGGCCTTTCCTCTCAGCCTGGAGAGTTTCCTCACCAACTTCTTGCTGTTCCCAAGGATTTTCTCTTGCAGTTTTTCTCCGGCAACTCTCTACAGACCCTCCCCAATGTATTAATTTTTCTTCTTGAGAAATAGCTTTGCCAAACAAATTATTTTCCCATTTCTGCATGCATCTCTGGTCACTAAATGCCAGAAAGGTCCTGTAGCAAACTGTCTATCAATAAGTATGATGGTTAGGCTAATGTGTCAACTCAGCCAGGTAATTGTGTCCAGGTATTAGGTCTAGCAAGCACTGGGTTAATTGTAATACAAGAGCATTTATGGACTTCAATCACCAGTGAGCTTACTGCAGGGATGGCTGATTACATCTGCATCAATCAGGGAAATTGGATCAAGAATGGATGACACTTTTATCAGTTGACTGCCTTAAAAGGGGAAGTGATTTCAACATTCAGAGGGAATTTCCCAGCTCGTCTTTGGACAACCAACTTCTCCCAGAAACTCATCAAGGACCTTTCATCGGTCTTTCATTGGGGCCCCTGGCTTGCAGCCTGCCCGCAGAACCTGGACTTGTGCATCCCCATGGTCACGTGAGAGACTCTTATAAAATCTTATATTATTGACAGATATCTCCTATTGATTCTGTTTCCCAAGAGAACCCTGACTAAAACAGCTGGTACCAGGAGTGGTTCTTGAGGAACAGTCTTAAACACGGGATTTCTGAGGTGGTTCTCTACTCTAATTGGACTCAAGGGTACTAATGACTCCCTTTTCAATAATGAAGAGGTTGCTAAGAGTCGATGGCGTGAGCTGGCAATAGAGATACGCAATATAGCCTCACTGGATTCCCCTACTTCCATGCTTATAAGAAGCAAGGATCTGGATGAGAGTGTTTTCAATACCTTAACAGAATTTTGTGGACTAAAAAAGTATAATGATGTTGGCTGGCTCCTCCTAGATACTCTGGATACAGTTAAAAAAGAAAGGGGTGGGCTAAAGTCTTCAAATTTGGAACTTAAATGCCACATGAATGATATGAAAGTTTCTATGTGTGCCTTGAAAGAAAATCTTTTCTCCTGTAGTCAAAGACTTGAGATATCTGAGAATCAAACCCAGACATTCATTGTATGAGTAGCAGAACTGCAGAGGAAACTAAAATCTCAACCTCGCAGGGTTTCTGCAATTAAAGTGATGGCATTTATTGGAAAGGACTGGAACCCCGAGGATTGGGATGGAGATATATGGGATGATGATAATATTGGTGGGGACATTGGAACTCTAAATTCTGCTGAGACTTTACCAGATAAACCTGTGATGGCCTGCCCTGTGGAGAACACACCTTGTCAACCACTCTGAGGTGGGAACCAGCCAAATTGAAGCCTGCACTGTGCAGCCTCTGGCCTGCCCCAGAGAGTCTGGACCTCCTCCCAGCCATGAGGCAGGTACCAGCCAAACTCCAGTATGCACTGCCCGGCCTCCACCCTGCCCTGAGGAATCTGCCTTTCAACCCCTGCCTGAAGAGATTAACCCTGTCTCACCAAAAGAAAATGCAAAAGAATGCCCTGAGGTCAGTAGCCTGCAAGACATCTCTAATCCTTCTCCTTAGCCACCCACCCCTCTTGTCTTCAAGTCCTATTACTAGACTAAAATCACAACAAGCCCCCAGAGGTGAAATACAAAGTGTGACCCATGAGGAAGTACATTATACTCTGAAAGAACCATGGCCAGCTGACGTGCTTGCTGAAGGTAACATGGAACATGGAATGGGTAGTGTAAGAAGGTAGTGATAAATATGAACTTCGACCACATGACCAGTTATAGAAATGAGGACTGTAATAGTCATGAACCCTTCTTCCTTGTTTCATTATAAGTATGACTGTATATGTACACAAAATGAATTTCTTTTTTTCTTCCCCAACACTTTCCCCTATCATATGAAAAGTTGTATTAATTTCATGTCATAATATTTAAGGATGTCAAATTTAAGAGTG
>PVKH010039591.1:0-11168 GCA_004027955.1 Chaetophractus vellerosus | reverse complement strand
TGCTGTGCTCAGGGTGCCTGAGCCTGGCCAGCTTAGAGCCCTGAGCCAGCGAGCCGACAACCCCTCTTTTCCCCCTTCTTCCCTTTCCCACTGTTCCCCTTCGTCTCCTATCTGGTTCGGGAGGGCCACTTGGAGACCCCTTCGCCTCCAGATGGCTGGGAGGCCCCTCGGGGGCGGCAAGCTGAAACCCCACGGCAAGCAGGGTCGCCACCGAACATCGCCAGCAGCCGGTCCCCTGTCCCTGTGAGTAGTGTCATCGCCGAAAAGCGCCAACGACATGAAAGTGTCTGCCATTGCCTGGAAAGGCTGTGGAAACACCAGCCCCATCATTTCCTAATGGGGAGTAAGGGTGGATCCACAAGTACCCACCAGTCCAGGCTGTGTGAGCCAAAAGCACCTGTAAGTTACCCAGAGAGGCTGAACAAACACAGTCTGTCTGTCTATCTCTGTCCTATTGGGGATGGGGGTGGAGCCACAGGTGCCCAATAGTCAGGTATGCGCAGGTCAAAAGCACCTGAAGTTGCCCTGAGAGTCTGAGGGAACAACAGTCCCCTCCTATCCTATGGGGGACAGAGGTGGAGATGGACTCAAAGGCACTCAGCAAACCAGTTCGTGTGGGCTGAAAACAACTGCCATTGCACGGAGAGGCTGAGGATACCCAGCACCTCTCCTATTCCTATTGGGGTTCAGGGATGCAGCCCAGGTATCTGACTATTCAGTCTGTGCCAGCGGAGAGCACCTGCAGGTGCCTGGAGAGCCTGGTGCAGGTCCCACCAGCTTCCTCTCTGCTGGAGGTGGGGCTGGAGTCTAGGCTAGGGCTGCAGTCCCATCTTGGTGTAAAGAAGCCAGTCCCTAACTTCACTGGATTTTCAGTCAGCCAAGTTCCCCTCATGCCAAGGGTGGAATAAAAATGGTGGCTACTGGACACTTTCCAACTTGGACAGGCTCAAACCCTAGCTGTTTCTAGGATTATACTTTAGTCAGCTGAGTCTACTAATCAGTAGCTGAAGTTGGTGGACAACTGTCTCTTCCTCCACTGTTTATGGGAAATTGAGTTTATAACTCTAGCCACGGAATAGCTCCTGAGGTGGCTTTCCCTGCTAGTGTAGGATGGGCACCAGCCTCTGCAGTGTGGCTTGCAGTGTCCCAGGGAGATGGTGCAGGTCCCCCCAGCTTCCTCCCTGCCAGAAGTGGGGCTGGCGTTTAGGTTACAGCTGCAATCCAGTCTCGATGGAAAGAAGCTGGTCCCTACCAGCACTGCGATTTTCAATCAGCCCCACTTCCTCTCATGTGGGGGGCAGAGTCAAAAATGGTGCCTACTGGCCTCCTTCTGACCTGGACAGACTCAAAATTTAGCTGTTCCTAAGATTATACTTTAGCCTGCAGAATTTACCAATCAATAGCTGAAGTCAGTGCCACATCATGTCTTCCTACCCCATTTTTTGGGAAATGGCGTTTCCAACTCCAGCCATGGAATAGCTCCCAAGGTAGCTTGTACCACATGCACTGACCTCTGCGGCATGGAGGGCTCTACTCAAAAATCCTCTCTTCAGATGGTCAGTCTCCTCCTTCCATATTTTCAAGGATATTGCAGGATATTCTTCTGGTCTCCCAGGACCCCCAAACAGGTGCTTTAGATAGTCCTGGGTGAATACTAACTGCCTTGTCATATGAGCTGACTCCAGGAGCTCCTTAATCTGCTGCCTTCTTGCCTTCTCTCCCTGCTTCACTTTTATATCTTCACCAAGCTTGGTACCATGTTCCAAGATTCAACATTGCTCATACATGAGCTTGGGAGTTGAATGCTCACTCTTTGTCATGTCCAAACTTTATATAATGTTTTATTCAAACCTCAAAACAATGAGAAATGTGAGAAAAAACTGAATTATTTAATATTTTGTCCATTTTTTTTTTAACATCTGTGAATTAGTCAGCCAAAGAGGTGCCTTTGCAAAATATACCAATAATTGTTTGGTCTTTATAAAGGGTATTTATTTGGGGTAGAAGCTTACAGCTACCAGGCCACAAAGTGTAAGTTTCTTCTCTCACCAAAGTCCACTTGTTGGAGCAAGGCAGCTGCTGATGTCTGCAAGGGCTCAGGCCTTTGGGTTCCTCTCCTGCCTGGGCTGTGTTTCTTTCCAGGCTTAGTGCTTCTTCCACAAGGTCAGCTGTAGACTATCAGGCAAATGGCCCTCTCCAACATCAGAACAGCATCTCAAAAATCTGCTGCTCAAATCTTCTGCCTTGCCCTTTACATTTGAGACCACACCCACTGGGGGGGGGGCTCAATGCCCTAATCATAACACAATCATGTAACAATCTGAATAATTAGATAATTTTAAACATCAAATGTGTTTCTTTGACTCACAGTTTATATATATCCAGTAGAAATATCTCCTTGAATTGTGAATTGTTCTGCCTGTAATTCCTAATGTTTGGGAGAAGAAGAAAAAAATCAAAGCAATTGGAGCCCTTGCTAGCAATATGCAATCTGTAAAATATTCAACAAAGGACCTGAACGAGAAGATGTAAACACTTCTCCTGGAGAGACAAATTACAAGCTACTGATAAAAAGCATTGTAATTTTACTGCCTGTTCTCTGAGGAAAGTCAGAATGTTTTGCTTTATTTTCTCCTGTGAAGTACTTTATGTCCATTAAGTTAATTGTGTATATAGAATTGTTAAAAATTCAATTTGGATATTCAGTAATGATGAATTTCCTTTGGAGAAATATGTTGCATGCCATTTTTGGAAACAACTCTATATCAGACACATTTTACAGAAACCAAATTTTCTTTCTTTTTAATAAAATAATGAGGTCTTACCTCGAAATGTGTATATGTGTTTGTATAACGTGATTTTGAGGAACAAATGAAAAAATAATAACTTAAAAATATTGTTCAAAGCTTAAAATATCTCCATTGCCTTTTTCAACCATGTAGAAATGGTTTATTTCCCCAAGAGCAGCACTCTGCAAACAAATAAGCAAAACAAAACAGTCATATCATGAATGACTATGAACAATTTTATTAGAATCATTCAAATATTACTACCAAATCCAAACTCTTATCAGAGTTGCCATGGCCCTTCATGATATGCTATCTGATCACCACTCTAACAAGTTGCTCCAGTCATACAGACAAAATACAATTTCCCATCCTAGCTGCTCTCTCTCTGAATTCCAGATGTTTGCCTATATTAATTCAGACATCTTTTTGAGGAAACAGGGCATTCCAATGTAGCACATGTTCATAAATGTAACACCTTTATCTCTCTGGGTAAAGTACCTTGAGGTTCTGTGTCTTCTTACCATGTTACCTCATTATCTAGCAGAAGGCTTAGAGCACACCAGATGCTCAATGAACGTTTTTGGAATCAGTGAAAGTATGAATGATCTGTATTTTAATGATCATTCCTTGGAAACAAACTTCTCTAAATATTTTACTACCAAATATATTAATGAAGATTACCTGAAAAGTAGTTCTATTATCAAAATAATTCTCCAAATAGGCTTATATCTTGGTTTGAAATTCTCAGACCCTTCAATAAGTTAATGTACAACTTGAATCTTAAAGATCATAATATGTCAAATTTATAAACATTTGACCATGAATACTTTTTTTTATCTCATAGCATGCTCACAGTAGCAAAAGGTGGTACTTGAGAAATGCTCGCCTGAAATAAGGCAGAGAAAGATGCAAAACTCAGGACAGGTGACCTTACAAATTGACCATAGTAGAATCCCCAAGGGCAAAACAATAGAACTCTTCTGACCTAGCAAACCTGGCTTCACATTCCAAGCCATCCTCTTATCTATTCCCCATTCCAACAAGGGAGAGAGGAAGAGAGAATGCTCTACAGCGACAGGAATGATGGTGTAGTCCCTCAAGTCAATGTGCCTGGATGTGAAGTATGGCTTTGCCAATTATCTTGTGATCTTGAGCATGCCACTTAATAGCACTGTACTTTGGTTTTATCATTTGCTAAATAAGGGTAACAATAGTTCTTAATTTATACCGTTGCTATGAGGATTAAAGATAATTTCTGTAAAGTGTGCAGAACATTATCAGTAATTACTCAAAATGTTAATAATTGCCACTATCCACATTCATAATAATGTCATGTATAACTAAAAGGAGACCATTCATGTTGTTAATGGATTAAAATATTAAATCTGAGCTAAAGGCTTAGGATAAAAAAAGTGTACTAGCTCCAAACAGAAAAAAAAGTAAAACTACAAAATGTTTAAACATAAATAGGCAGTGATCTAAGAAAAAAATAAATAAAAAGTAAGGTGTAATCTGGCATTGTTCTGCATGAACTTGAAAAGTTATAGACTTAAAGTAATTCTAATATCTGAAACTTATTGGATCAATAAAGTACCTTACAATCTAGCAGATATGTTTATAAACTAAAAATAAAATACAATGATGAATTCCCATTTATTTGTATTTTCATTCATTGCTCATGCTTTTGGTATAAAGTCTAAGAAATCATTGTGTAACACAACTTCCTGAAGATGCTTTCCTATATTTTCTTCTAAGTGTTTTATGGTCTGGTTCTTATATTTAGGTCTTAAAACCACCTACTGGAATTGAAGAAAGTTTGGTCTTTAAGTTAAAAACACTGACAAATTGCCAAGCAGGCAGAATTATATACATATATACATTTTATATATAAACCACAAAAAGTTTTAATAACTCATAACATTAATGATGAAGAACTAATATTAAGAATTTCTGGATAACAAAATCTAATGAAATAAATACAAAAAAGAAAATGTGAGATGCTAGAAAACAGCATTGCAATGGCCTTAACAACACTAAGGGAAGATTTTTTTAATTTTTTATTTTTAAAGATATTTAGATTACATGAAAGTTACATTAAATATATAGGTGATTCCCAAATGCCCTGCTCCGTACACCACACACATTTACCCACATTAACATCATTAGTGTGGTACATTCATCATTGCAATTGATGAACACATTTGGAGCATTGCCACTAAGCATGGATTATAGTTTACATTGTAGCTTAAACTCAGGAAGATTATTTTGTACATCCTGTTCTATATCTGACTTAAGTAGCAAAAATCTCTAAAGGTACATTTAAGTTATTTTCAGAAATGAGAGTTAAGAGAACTTTCTGTCTTTTTTTCTGAGAAAAATATAAAGTGGAAAATATATTTGAGCAAAGAAACAATAATTTTAAAAAGAAGGAAAAGTTGGGAATTAGTATAGAGTAGGACTAACACATGATTTCAAAGGAAATAAATTCCTTGACCAAATAGGAATTGCAAGTATTGAATAATCATTTCCTCTTTCAGAATATAAATGGTCCTGAAAGCCTTTCAGGCTGTTTCACTGAATCACGCAGCTTGTGACCTGGGTCTGTGGATACTTGTTTTATATCTTTATCCCTCCTTCTTACTCCCTGTAATATGCTTCTTAATAAAGCACTTTCACATTCTCACATTCTGCTTTCTACATAATTTTTTCTATCTATTCCAAAATAACTAAAAACAAATTTAATAGGAGAAATGGAAACAAACATAAGTATAGCAGAAGGTAGCAGCAAAACAGCTATATACATAAAAAATACTCCCTGGGATCTTAGATTTAGTAGCCAGAGAATTCCACTCCCATGAAAGGCAGGGACAACATCTCAGTAACAGCATGAAGTAGTTACAGAAGACAGATCATCCTTCTTCGTCACTCCTTAAGAGTAAGGGGTAGAATGCTCTGAGGGGGAATGAGGTAGAGAGGGGAGGAGAAGGGAGATAACTCAGCAATGGAGGAGGACCAAGGGAAAATCACCATCAGGTAATACCTAGCTGCAGTAGAAAACCACCCACCCAAGGCCTGGTGCTGGATGATACCAGATGACAAAAGGCCCACCCACCACCTGACCACCACACACCTCACTGACCCCTCTCCTGGACAGTCCCCAATCCAGCAGGAATACAGAGCCAGTAAAAAGTTGTAGTTTTCAAACCCTCTTCTGCATAAGGCAGACCAATGAGAACACTGGGACTATTGGGACTTAGAAATCCTCATTTACATGGAAAGGAAAGAATGGATGGTAGGGGGCGGGGAGCCCAGACTCAATAAAGCAGCACCCCTAGACCCAGCAGGCACCACTGTGTGACTCCTACTAGCACGCCTGCACATCCATCTTTTTTTTTTTTTGCACATCCATCTTAAGTGTGTAATTCCATTTTGCATTAAATTCTGCTGCTACTATAAAAAATAATAACAATAATGAATAAATAAGTTAATTAGTGGGTTTGAAGATTGATCAGCAAAAAATCACTCAGGATAGGGGAAATGGAGATAAAGAGGTAAAAATATAAATAATCAGTTAATAGATATAGAAGATGGAAGATGGAAGTAGTAGTTCAAAATACATGTAATGTAAGTTTGAGAAGAGAACTGAAGGACTTTTAAAACACAATGACAAAAATAATTCTCTAGATATGAAGAAAGCTTTCAAGTCCAAGAAATATGAAACATACCATTCCACAACAGAATATATAAAAGCAAATGAATATCAATATATGCTCTAAGGTATGTAGCAAACGCCAGATGATTCTCAGAAGGAAGAAAGTTTATAGTTTCAAATAACTAAAAATTAAGAAATGATGAATATAAACATTCAATTCATGAAGCTAGAATAACAGCAGTGTAGAGTTAAAGAATGTGAAAATTAAGAAAAATAAAGATTAAACATGAAAATGAATGTAATACAAATAAAACAAAACCTAAGTATAAAATAAAAACAAGCAATAAGAAAACAAAAAATAATTGTTCATTTAAAAGACATAAAAGTTCAACTCCCTAATATCAATTTAAAGAGGACACAAATAAGCAATACTAGAAAAAATAGAAAGCATGTGGCACTTAGATCAGAAAATAACTCATGGGGATATATCATAGATAACTTGGTATCAATATATAGAGAAGTGAAACAGACAATTGTTTTGAAAAATATAGTGAACAAAAGTGACTTAAAATAAATAGAAAATGAATTCAGCCTACAGTTATTAAAGAAGTTGACTTGTCAAAAGTCAAAATAAAAGACTCATTTATCTACACTCCCCAATACCTGTGATTTTACAGATGAGTTTTACTGAGCCATATCAAAACAGATAATTCCTGTCATACAACTATTTCAGAAAGGAGACAAAGAGGGGAATCTACCAAACTCTATCATTTTATAAGGCTATTACATCTAATACATAGCACTGATAATATAAGTATTAAGTTATAATCCAGCTTCACTTATTAATTTAAATTTGAAAATACTAATAAATTGAACCCATATGGTATGTGTGGATATATATTTATATTTTCACATATATTAATATGTTCACACACATATATAAAATATATAACAGCTATAACAGATATGTTTTTGTGTGCCAGTAAAAAGGTTTCAAATAGACTCTACCTTCCAAATTAGGTGTGAGGCCACGTTGCAGGGTTTTCAAAGAAGATGAGAAAAACCTGTTCAATGTTAACTCTGGCCCACATGTACTAGAAAGAGAGAGAAACAGAAAGAGAGAGAGAGAGAAACACAATTATCAGGTATCTTAGGTCTTAGCAACAGAAGCCTCCTGAAATGACAAACATAAATCAGGCCAAGGAAGTTCAGGCATTAATGGATATCAAAGGGCTGAAAAAAAAAATCAAGTATTTTCCATACTTTATAAACATACACCCTCATTGTTTAAAGACATACAGGTTGAGGAATGCCTGGTTATGGGTAGAAAGAGACCATAGATCAAATGACAATACCAGTCAAGTAAGAAACTTAAAGCTCTGCTGAGAGATTCCCAATTTTATTCCTCCACCTTTGCAGAGACCAAAACCTGGGGAGAGGTTTTATGGGTAAATACTAAGCATCATTGTCTAATTATGAAAATCTGAATTTTGTAGTTGAACATTTTTTATGCTGAAAGAAAATTTGAATTTTGTTTATATTGTAAGAGAATGTGCTTCTTGATGGTTAGGGACATTTCTAGATGTTGCTATATGCAGATATCTGGAGCAAAGTAGATTTCTTTTAATATTTTTGTTGAAATAGCCACATTGGTGACAGTTACGAACTCTAAAAATGGGTAAAATTATAAAAATAGACACTAAACTGTTCATACCAGAAGTGACTGACCCTTTATATGATAGTGTAGCATAGTAGATACAGTCATTACTTTTGCTTGTATTTGCTTTTTCCTTTCTGAATAAAAATATAAAAATTAATTGTGACAGCATTCTTCACATCACCATTGCTTTATGGAATAATGGTTTCCAAAAGCAATCTAATTATCTCATCTTGTTTACTTCAGATTTTATGTAAAAACTTCACAAAATAGGAATTATAATTATATAAGTATGGAAATTTAGTTGTTACCAGAGGTATGTGAAATCATTTCTTTAATTATGATCAGACTAACCATATGTTCAACTCCATAAATGACACACTACTTTAATGACAAGCAGCATTGCTTGTTCTAGAGGCTTATAAGAATTAAACACAAGAGGCAGTTTTGAAGGAAGAAAAAGACCACTTAGCTAAACCTCTATTAACACTTAACATAGCAAATGCCAGTGAGTCCTGGCAGTAATTTAGTCCATTTTCACTGGTGGGAATTTCTAACCTGAATATAACTTTATTCCAGTTGAGATTTTCAAATCTGAATTAGCCTTTGTCTTTTCTAAATTCCAAAATGTCCCTTGCCAATTGTATTTCTTCCTCCACTCTATATTCAAATATTCTCTTTAAATTACAATTAAGGATGTAAGAACTTTCCCCTTTAAGCTCTGTGAATAAAGTATAATACTTCTGGTGTGAGTGTTTGGTTAGATAATAAATAGTATAATACAGTGGCACAAAAAATACTGACTTTGAGGACAGTTAGATACAGCAAGCTGTCCTACTCTGTCCTTTATGTCATCTTGGGCAAAAATCCTAAATATTCTAAGGCCTCATTGTTATAATCAATAAATGAAACTAAGCAAATTAGCATAGCTCATGATATAATGTTGGCCATCATAATTATTACCAAACATAAATGCATCAGA
Source organism: Chaetophractus vellerosus (assembly GCA_004027955.1). Lineage (NCBI taxonomy): Eukaryota > Metazoa > Chordata > Mammalia > Cingulata > Chlamyphoridae > Chaetophractus > Chaetophractus vellerosus. The sequence goes on along the minus strand of PVKH010039591.1, from coordinate 2,088 downwards.
AATAATAAATTTAGCTCTTAATTATTAATTCACTCACACATCCTTAGGTATTTACATCATTCTTACTTCAGGGTCAAAATCCCTGAAAAGCCCCTAAAGCTTGTTATATTTTAGAATTCAGGATTCCAGGTCAGGTGACACCCCAGCAGTAACTAGACTAGCTCTCATAGTCAAACACATTAATATTCCTGCACTGAGGCATATAGACAACAGATTGGTTCAGGTCACAAAATCAATTTGCTGCGAAGTTAAAAAAAAAAAAACAACTTTAGTGCTTTTGGGATTTCAGAATTATGGATTAGCAGAGTAACCATACACTTTAATAAGAGTAAAGATGGGCACTGTTAACAGTTATACAAAATCACAGTTAATAACCAAGAGTGTCCTAGGTAAGCTGGGATAGATGACCATGGATAAAAGACGAGGATCTGTATTGACAAATGTCATTGATCTTGGCATTTTGGAAGTAATAATGATCAATTATATTTATTTGTTGACATATTTATTTTCTTGTCCATTTATTTCTTCTTTAAAAAATTTTATATGCCCCAGTTTATTTTAAAAATGATTTTTTCTGATATATATATATATATATATATATATATATATACAAAGGAATGTGAGATTGCAGATATCTCAGAATACAGATATTACTTAGATTTGCCTGTAAATGAACTACTTATAAAAAAAAACAACTAACATATTATTTAAGGACTTCAACATAATAGAATTCTCTTTCTGCAACTTTTTAAACTATCTTTTCTCATCTAAGTCAATAAATATTTGACATCTAGGTTATATGTGCATACAAAAAACAGATCCGTTTGTCAAAGTGGGCATAAGATAAAACAGCATTCAATGTCCTTTCTGGATATAATTAAATTTTCAGAGGCAAAGTGTTCCAAATGGGACTATGGGAACATAAAAGCAGATTTCCTTCTGAAATATACTAAACACAAAAATTAATAATCTGAGATGCTAAAGGTTAATTCCAGAAATCATTCTCTCTTTCCTATCCTTAAAAGGATAAAACATATAAATGTGCACTATTTGTGTGTGTGTGAATTAGGATAATTCCAATCAAGATTGTGAACTCCTATGTCTAGGGATATGTAATTCAATAATATGCCCTGAGGTAAAGAAAGGTAGTATAGGTGAATAGAGGACGTTTGTCCATCAAGTTATCCAGACCAATTTACTGAAGAGGTAGATTATTTAAAAGTCCCAATGGGCTCAGGTATTGACTTCGGTCTTAAAGTGATGTTTTATTTCATTTTTTATTAAGATCATAATTAAGCATATTATATTAAAATGCTGGCTGTCACTAGATTACTACTTTAGGATTAAACACTGGAAAGAAATTACAAATACCCACAAAACATTATATTTTGTGATTCTATGATTTGTTTGTTCCACTATTTTTATAATCAGGGTAAGATAAAATGTATGATTTGTTTAAAAACTTTTAATGTACCCCATACTGCCTGAATCAAAGTTTTTTTAACTTATTCAGCCAAACCCAACACTGATTTCCATCACAATTGTTTTCTAAGATAAGAAATAGTAAGTCAGTTGGAGAAAAAATAAAACAGTTGTAGCCTTGAGCTACAAAACATTACACTTTAACAAACTGGTTGATTGAAAAATCTAGAATATCACTGTAAAGATGTTAATCATTGTTGGCCTTCAGCAATGAATGGATGCAGCTTTACAGTGACTTCTCCAAAAATATTTTGCAGCAAAAATACTTAACACATGGCTGGTACACATTCTCAAAGATGGAGCCATTCCCATAATAGGGATCTTCAATGTTAAGTTGTTTTGGGGGATCATAACTTCCAAGTAACTCAACTTTAGCTTTTTTTAAACTTGATTACCTTATCTATTCAAACCTCTCAGATTGCTTTCATGCACACATAGTATTATATATAATCAAGTGTGGCAAAGTCCTCTGTAATAACCTGCCAGGCAATGCGATTCATAGGATTATCTTGATTCTTCATGCAATTTTGCTCTCACTAATCAGGAGGATTTCCTCTCTCATATGCAGATGTTGCAGCACTGTCTATCCTCCCATTATCTGAAATA
>PVKH010039590.1:0-11169 GCA_004027955.1 Chaetophractus vellerosus | reverse complement strand
TTTAAGATTTATTTTATTTTATTACATATCTCCCCTCTCCCCCATTGCGGCGACGCGCCAAGGTCCGTCACTGTGCAGGCGTGGCTTTCCCGGCTTGTGGGCGGCTTCTGCTTCTGTTCACAGCCAGCTCTGCTTCAGTTCGCGGGTGGCTGGCTGCGCTCCATTCGCGTGCGACCTGCCCTGCCCGTGGCGGCTTTGCCCTGTCCGTGGCAGCTTTTTGCCCTGCCCATGGCGGCTCTGGCCCACCCATGGCGGCTTGCCCTTCTCAAGGCGGTCTGCCCGCTAGGAGAGGTCCCCGGGAACCGAACCCGGGGCCTCCCATGTGGTATACCAGCACCCTATCCACTGGGCTATATGGCCGCCCCCCCCCCTTTTTTTTTTTGCATTCTTCTGTGTCTGCTTGTCTCCCCCACATTGCAGCGACCCGCCAAGTCAGCTCACCGCACCACGGCCTTGCCTGCTCACGAGTGGCTTGCCTTGCCCGCAGGGGCTTGCCCTGCCCGTGGTGGCTTGCCCTGCCCATGGCAGCTTTTGCCCTGCCAACAGTGGCTTTTGCCCTGCCCACGGTGGCTTGCCTTCTCAAGGAGGTCTGCCCTCTCAAGGAGGCCCCAGGAACCGAACCCGGGGCCTCCCATGTGGTAAACCGGCACCCTACCAATTGAGCTACAGCTGGCCCCCCAGCATTTTTTAAATAAATAGAAAACATGATTATCAAATTTATTTGGAAGGGTAAGTGGTCCTGAATAGCCAGAAACATCTTAGAAAGGAAAAGTGAAGTTGGAAGACTCTCATTTCTGGACTTTAAGTTGTATTACCTAGCAACAGTGGTGAAAACAGCATAGTACTGGCATAAAGACAGACACATAGACCAGTGGAACCAAATTGATGGTTCAGAAATAGACCCTCACATCTATGGTCAAGTGATTTTTGACTAGCCTGTCAAACCCACCCAGCTCGGGCAGAACAGTCCATTCAACAAATGCTGCTGAGAAAACTGGATATCCATAGCAAAAGAAGTAAAGAGGACCTTTATCTCATACCATATGCAAAAATTAACTCAAAATGAATAAAAAAACTAAATATAAAAAGCAAGAACCATAAAGCTTCTAGAAGAAAATGTAGGAAAATATCTTCAAGACCTGGTGGTAGGTGGTGGATTCTAAAGGAGATAAGAAGAGGACTAAGATGGACTACTGATATTTAATATGTGTAGAAGTTTTAATTAGTTTCACTGTAAAAGTGTGGAAATGTACAGAATTGATGGTAACACATTATAGTGAGTAACAGCTGGTTTATAAATTGGGATGTTGCTGAAAATGGTAGTCTAGGGATGTAAATGCCAAATGACAGAAAGCTAGAGAATAATCTAGGAGCTGAATAGCACAGTATACCCAGAGGTGCATGAGAATTGTGTTTGATGGTAGAGATGCAAGAGTGTCCTTTGTGAACTAGAGCAGATGTACATCACTATTGCTGGGTGGTGGGAATGTGGAGAAGCATGGGAAAAATAAAACTGGAGTGACCTATGGACTATGGTAACATTAATAATGTAATATTCTTGCATCTATGCTAAAGATGTACTGTGTTGATAATGCGGGAGTATGGAAAATGTGTGCCGAATGTGCACTGTGGACCTGGTAATAATTGGATGATACTATCTCATAATCTGTAACAAATGTTCCGCCACAGTGCGATGTGTTGGTAGAGGGATGTTGTTTGGGAATTCTGCACATGTGCGTGATTGTTTTGTAAGTTTACAACTTCTGTCATAAAAATATATTTAAAAAATAATTGAGTAGGTTGGGGGAAAAATAAACCAAATGTAAGATAAGGACTCTAATTAGTAGTAAGATTTTGACAATAGTCTTTCATAATTTGTAACAAATGTCTCACAACAATGCAAGGTGTTTGATGTTAGGAATATTTGCTTTGTAAATTCACAACTTTTTACTATACACTTATTGTTTATGTATGTTCATGTATAGATGATATAAAAATAAAAATAATAATAGGGTGGTTTGGGGGAAATACTTTGGCTAGTAGTAATATTTTGAGGATGCTCTTTAATCATTAGTTAAAAATGTTTAACATCAATGCAAGGTATTGGTGGTAGGGTGAGGTATGAGAGCTCTGTATGATACATATGTTTGTTTTGTAAGTTCACAACTAATGCTATACACTTATTGTTTATGTATGTTCATCTGTGAGTGATATACTTCAATACAGGTTTTTTAAAAAAACTAGAAAAAAAAATCAATTGGCCACAGACAAGAGAGTTTATTTCTGAACTCTCAATTAGATTCCATTGGTCTATATGTCTGTTCTTGTGCCAGTAACATGCAGTTTTAATTAGTGTAAGTTTGTAATAAGTTTATTAAGTTTTAAAATCAGGACATGTGAGTCTTCTAACATTGTTCTCTTTTGAGATAGTTTTGGCTATTTGGGGCCCCTTATCCTTCCAAACAAATTCGATGATTGACTTTCCTATTTCTGCAATGAAAGTTGGGATTTTGGTAGGGATTGCATTGAACCTGTACCTCACTTTGGGTAGAATTGACATCTTAACAGTATTTAGTCATTTAATACATGAATGTGGACTGTCCTTCCCTTTATTTAGGTCTTTCTTCTTTGATTTATTTTAGCAATGTTTTGTAGTTTGCTGTATACAAGTTCCTTTACATCTTTGGCTAAATTTATTCCTAGATATTTGAATCTTTTAGCTGCTATTGTAAGTGAAATTTTTTCTATATCTCCTCTTCAGATTGTTAATTACCAGTGTACAGAAACACCACTGATTTTTTTCATATTGATCTGGTACTCCTCCGTGTTGCTGAATTCATTTATTGGTTCTATTAGCATTGTTGTGGCTATTTCAGGATTTTCTATCTCTAGGATCATGTTATCTGCAAATAAGGAAAGTTACACTTCTTCTGTTCCCATTTGGATGCCTGTTATGCTTTTTTCTTGCCTAATTGCTCTGGCTAGTGTTGAATAACAGTGGTATCAGTGGGCATCCTTGTCATGTTTCTGATCTTGGAAAGTTTTCAGTCTTTTTCCATTGAGTATGATGGGAGCTGTGTGTTTTTCATATATTCCCTTTATCATGTTGACAAGATTTACTTCTATTCCTAGTTTTCTACATATTTTTATCAAGAAGGTATCTTTTCTGCATCAGTTGTGATGACTATGATTTTAGTTTTTTTTTTTCAATCCATCATTCTCTTAATATGGTATATTAAAGTCATTGATTTTCTTATGGTGAAACACCTTGCATACCTGGGATAAATCCTACTTGCTCATCATGTATAATTCTTTTAATATGCTGTTGGATTTTATTTGCTAGTATTTTTTTTAGGTTTCTATATCTATATTCATAAGGGATATTGGTCTGTCATTTTCCTTTCTTGTGATATCTTTATCTGGCTTTGGTATTAGGGAAATGTTGACCTCATAGAATAAGTTAGGGAACTCTCCATCGTCTTCAGTTTTTTGAAAGAATTTGAGCAGCATTGGGTTAATTCTTCTTGGAATGTTTGATAAAATTCACCAGCGAAGCCATCTTGTCCTGGACTTTTCTTTGTTGGAGGTTTTGGATGACTAGTTGAATCTCTTTACTGTTCTTGGTCTGTTGACATCTTCTCTTTCTTCTTGTGTTAGTGCAGGTAGTTTGTGTGTTTCTAGGAATTTGTCCATTTCATCTAGTTTATCTAAATTGTTGGCAAATAGTCGTTCACAGTATCCTCTTATATTACTTTTTTTAAAAAAGATTTATTTTTTATTTATTTATATATACCCCCCCTTGCTGCTTGTGCTCGCTGTGTTCATTTGCTTTGTGTTTCTCTGTGTCTGCTTATCTCCCCCTGCTGCGTCAGCTCACTGCGCAGTGGCTTGCCTTCGCCAGGAGGCCCCAGGAACCGAACCTGGGGCCTCCCATGTGGTAAACCAGAGCCCAACCAATTGAACCACAGCCGGTTCCCAATACATTACTTTTTATTTCTGTGGAGTCAGTAATCTCACCCTTTTATTTCTGATTTTCATTATTTGTATCCTCTCTATTTTTTCTTTGTCAGTGTAGCTAAAGGTTTGTTGATTTTGTTAATTTTTTTCGGAGAACCAACTTTTGGTTGTGTTGTTTCTCTCTATTGCTTTTTTGTTTTCTATTTCATTTATCACCACTCTAATCTTTGTTATTTCCTTCCTTCTGCTTGTTTTGGGTATAGTTTACTCTTCTTTTTCTAGTTCTCCCAGTAAGTTAGGTCCTTGATTTGAAGTCCTCCTTTTTTAATATAAGCATTTAGAGCTATAAATTTCCCTCTCAGCACTGCCATTGCTGTATCCTATAAGTTTTGGTATGTTGTATTTTCATTTTCATTTGCCTCAAGATACTTCCTAAGAGTGTGTTGTTTAGGGCCTGGCTAGATAGCTCAGTGGATAAAGAACGTGCTGGGGTACCACATGGGAGGCCCTGGGTTCGCTTCCCGGGGACCTCTCCGAGCGGGCAGACGGTCTTGAGAAAGGCAAGCCGCCGTGGGCGGGGCAGAGCCGCCGTGGGCAAGGCAAAAAGCCGCCACGGGCAGGGCAGAGCTCCCACAGGCATGGCAAAGTCACCCGTGAAAAGCGGAGCTGCCCCCTGCGAACCGCGGAAGCCGGGCAGCTGGCAAAAAACATGGAGGACTGCTGCCCGCAAAACATGGAGCAGAGCCGCCCGTGAAAACAGAATGGAGCCACCCTTGAATGGAGCGAGCCGCCGCCCCGGAAGGCCAACTCGGCACGTCGCCGCAAAGACGGGGGGAGACAAGAAGCAGACATAGAAAAACACAGAAGAATGGACACACAGCAAGAGCAAGGAGAAAGGGGGGGGGATATGTAATAAATAAATTTAAAAATCTTTTTTAAAAAAAGAGTGTGTTGTTTAATTTCCACATATTTGTGAATTTTCCTTTTCTCTTTCTGTTACTGATTTCTTGTTTCATCCCATTGTGGTTGGAGAATGTATATTGTATGATTTCAATATTTTTAATTTATTGAGACTTGTTTTCTGACCCAACATATGAAATATCCTGGAGAATGATCCATGTGCACTTGAGAAAAATGTATATTCTGTTTTCATTGGATGCAGTGTTCTACATATATCCATTAGCTGTAGTTGATTTAGTGTACTATTCAAGACATATACTTCTTAATTTATCTTCTGACCAGATATTCTATCCATTATTGAGAGTGGTGTGTTAAAGTCTCCTATTATTAATGTAAAACCATCAACTTCTCCCTTCAAATATGTCAGTATGTGAGTCATATATTTGGGGGGCTCTGCTGTTAGGTGCATATATATTTATAATTGTTACATCTTCCTGTTGAATTGTCCCCTTAATCAGTATGTAATGACCATCTTTGTCCCTCGTAACTGTTTCTGACTTAAAATCTATTTTATCCAATATTAATGTAGCCACCCCAGCTCTCTTTAGGTTACTGCTTGCATGGTATATATTTTTCCATCCTTTAACCATCAACCTTCTTGTATCTTTGACTTTAAGGTGAGTCTCTTGCAGACAGCATATAGTTGGGTCATGATTTTTTATGCAGTCTACCAATCTCTGCCTTTTTACTGGAGAGTTCAATCCATTTATTTTTTAAGTCACTAGGATAATACAGATCTTTCTTCTGCCATTTTGCTATTTTCCCTTTGTCAGCCCTGTGCCTTTTTTGTCCCTATCTTCTGTTAAAGTCTACTTTTATGCTCATTTGATTTCTTGTGTTATACCTTATTGAATGCCTTCTCATTTCAATCTGGATATATTTTCATCTGTTTTCCTGTGGTTACATAAGGTTAAAATTTAACATCCTAAAATATTTAACCATTATATTTGGTTTGATACCAACTAAACTTCAATAGCATGCACATATACTTTTCTTATACCCCTCTGTTCCCCCACCATTTTTTGTACTTTTTAGCACTTATATCCTCGTACATTGTATGTTCATAACGTAGATTTATTATTACTTTTTATGCATTTGCATTTTAGCACCTGCAAGAAGAAGTGGAGTTGCATACCAAACAATACAATGCAATAATACTGTCCAAATGGTCTCCTTTACTATAGGTCTTTATTTCTTTACACTGCATTGAACCACTGTCTAGTGCCCTTTCATTTCAGTCTGAAGAACTTTAGCATTGCTTGTAAGATAGGCCTGATGTTGATGTACTCCCTCCACTTTGGTTTATCCAAGAATGTCTTCATCTCTCCCTCATTTTTGAAAAAGAGTCTCGCCAGATATAAAATTCCTGGCTGACAGTTGTTCTTCAGCACTTAAAGAATTTAAACCCACTGCCTTCTTACTCCATGGTTTCTGGATGAGAAAACAGCACTCAGTCTTATTGGGATTTCTTTTGCAACTTTCAGAACTCTCTCCTTGTCTTTTGCATTTGATAGTATAATCAATATATGATGGGTGTATTTTTCTTCCATTTTTATCCTGTTTGGTGTTCTCGGAGATTCTTGGATGTGCATATTCACATCTTTGACTAAGTTTGGAAAGTTCTCTGTCCTTATTTCTTTGATTATTCCTTCTGCCCCTTTCTCTCTTTCTTCTCCTTCTGGGACTCCCATAATGTATATATTGGTGTGCTTGATGGTGTCCCATAGCTGTCTTAGACTATTTTCACTTTTTTGTTTAAAGCAGTTTTATTGAGATATATTCACATAACATACAATCTATCCAAAGTATACAATAAATGGCTTTTAGTATAATCACTGTGTTGTGTATTCATCACCACAAAAAATGTTAGAACAATTTCATTACTCCAAAAAAGAAAAAACTCCACACCCCTTAGCAGCTACCTTTCAATTCCTCTATCCTTCCCCAGCCCTACATAACCACTAATCTAATTCCGTCTTAATTAATTGATTTATATTTACATTTTATATAAATTGAATCATACAAAGTGTAGTACTTTGTGTTTGGTTTCTTTCACTTAGCATAATGTGGGGTTTTTTGCCTGATATTACTATCTTATAACATTAGCATACATTTGTTCAGTTTCAAAGAAAAACAGTCTTATATATGCAATATTATCCATATTCATATTTCGTATGAGGTTTCACTATGCTATACAGTCACATGTTATATTTTTTGCTTTCTTTCTAGTAATATACATGACCTTAGACTTTCTATTTCAACCATTGTCATACCCTTATAATAGCACTGCTAGTTACAAATACTATGTTGTGCTTTCACCTTTTCTATTTATTTCCAAAGATTAGCAAACAACCTTTTTACCAATTCTGCTTAGGTTAACCCTCAGCTTTCCATTCTCTAACCTCATTCTATTTTCTGGTGATCTATTAATATATTCTAGTTATTATCTCCATGAATTGACATAATATATTTAGTTCATAATAGCACGGTCATACAGTATTTGTACTTTTGAGTCTGGCTTGCTTCACTCAACATAATGTCTTCCACATTCATCCATGTTGTCATATGCTTTACTACTTCATTTCTTCTTACAGCTGCATAATATTCCATCATGTGTGTATACCATAGTTTGTTTATCCATTCATTGGTTGATGGACACCTGGGTTGTTTCCATCTTTTGGCAAACGTGACTAATACCACTATGAACATCTGTGTGCAGCTCTATGTTCGTGTCACTGCTCTCAGTTCTTGTGGGTATACACCTAGTAGTGGTACTCCCGGGCCACGAGGAAGCACTGTGTCTTTAAATCTCCACTGCTTCCATCCCTATCCAGGGAGGGTTGAAACAATGGCTGCCACTACCTTCATCCAGGGAAGGTTGAAATAATAGCTGCCCTCAGAGCTGGGACCAAGCAATCTAAATTTCCTGATCAAAAGCCATAATCAGTGATCAGACATGCCCGCCCCTGATCTTTGGGAAGGGGATTTTTACAGCCCTTTCTGTTACCAGCCATTAGCCAGGGACTGGACCCTGTAGTGTCCTGCCACAAGAGTGGGACATGGGTGCCAGTGGACGAGAGCAATTTAGAGTTCTTGACCATAATTTATCAGCCTCTTCCTCCTGCTCTTCCCTGGGTGCTGTTTAGTGTTCTTCTGGCTTCTGGAGTTTCAAAATAGTTGTTTCAGACAGTCCCCGCCTGCTTAATAGTTGTTTTGGTGGAAGCACTGAGTTCTAGAGGTCCCTACTCCACCATCTTCCCCAGAAGTCTCCCTCCTACCATTTTTAGAGCTGCATTTTCTTGATTCAGCACTCACTCAATTATTGTAATCCTTTAACTATTTTCCTGAATTTTGAGGAAAATGGCCATCCCCGTTTTTGCTAGTTGTTTAAAGGTTTTGTGGGGGCACAGCACCCTGGAGCATCCTACACCTCCACCTTGATCAACTGGAAGCCTTACATTTTTAAGAGGGTTAGAAAGTTCTAGAAACGAACTATAACAGAAATTTGTGACCATACGTTTTCATATAAATTTAAATAATTTTCCATCTAAGGACCTCATCTGATATGTAAGTCATGGGAACATTTAAACCATCAAAAAAATTTGTTGTAAATGTGTTGATTTCTACTTAATTGAAGATAGCTACCGAAAATCTCCCCCACACCGTCACTTTATGTATGTGACTTCTTTACTTGTCACATCAAACCCAGGTGGTAGATAAAATCTTTCCCGTCCTACAACAATGGAAACTGAGTCACTGTAAGCAGCTTGTCAAGAAATATCCATGTGGGGTGTACATGGAAGGCTCTTGGGCTCCACTGGGAGGTCCCTGGAGGAGGTCCCAGCTGCTGTGGCGCGTGAGCCAGCAGGTGCTTGTAGTCAGAGACCAGCACACGCACGAGAAACGAAGCAAGCAATATGGCTTTAATGCAAGGGACCTCGATAAAATATATACGACTGAGTTTAAAGAAAACACTGACAATTTCTTTATATCATGATTATTTTGATAAACCTTTAGTCCATACTATAATTCTTAAGTTTCCTTAAGAAACAGTTTCTATAGACTCGAGCTAATACATGTACAGTAACATTTTATTCAAGAAACAGAAAAAGGCGCCATTCTGAGTCATATAAGAGATAATAAAAACATCAAGAAGCACATCAATCAAAAGGCTTTGTTGACTCGCGAACTCAGTCAATGGACAGACCCAATTATCCACAGGAGAATTGAATGTCAGCATCATTTAGGGTTAACAGTGACCAACTGGGCAAAAGCAGACAGCCACCCTCTGCAGAGAAGAGGGAAGCAACTTGGTAATGAGGCACTTCATTCATCATATCCTTCTGCTCTAATTATTAAGGTGAATAGGAAATAATTTAAGTGAAGGCAGGAACTGGGTAACATAAAACATTGTTTTGTAAACACAAAGAATGCTTTTTTCCCTAATAATCCCCTTCAAATCTATATCAAGCATATGTTGTGTGCACCCTGTTTTCTAAAGTTACACTTGCAATCTCACACCTCAAATTCATACTGATTATGGATGGATTTTTTTAATCTCAGAATGTTGGGGAGATTTATGCTGCTAAGAATATACAATTTTAATTTCTACTATCAGTGTAAACAACATATATAAGCATACATAATTCATGTTTTCAACCTTTATTGCTTATGTCACAATGACCCAACTATGCTTCAATGTCATTTCTAAAAGAACTGAACTATCTGATTTTCACTTATTCTAATTCATTCCTTCTTACATCATGACTTAAATCCTTGTCAAGAATTGTTAATGACTATAGTAGAGGAACATTTAGGAACAGCTTATGCACCATTTTAATAAGTGCCCATACATACTACCACCAAAGAAAGATTTCCTAAAATTGCATGGAATGGAGATGATTTGCTTAATTAAGATAAGAAAATAGAGTCTAAAAGGAGGAAAATGCAGTAAGTTGAGGAAAATAACTTGTTGGCCAAGCAAAAAAGAGCAACCGAAGCTTGCAGAAAGCTGTCATGAACCAAAGGAAGAAGGTTCCCTGGAGAAAAGTTTGGTAGCTTCAGTTCAGTTTTTCAGTATTTTAAGCTTAGAATCAGCAGTTAAATTTTTTTCCATTAAATTTGTTCACAGGGCCATTTTATATGAATGCCCCACATAATTTTTTTGAGCCACAGTTTCTTCATTTTAAAGTAAACGGAAAAGGGTTAAACACAGTAATGTTTTAACCATCCTTGCCTATTATACAGAAGCTAATGTTGAGAAGTGTCTGCAGTTGCTACTTTTAGCAACTAAATATTTCCATGGTGGTAAAGAAATATCAGTAAAATCTATGCACTTTAAGAACATCAAATTCTTATTATACTTATCATGTGTGCAGGCAGAGTACATAATAAACTAGTCTATAGCAGCTGTAAATTTCTGAGGATTTATCTAACCACAAATACATTGAAATGGGGAAATGGGGCTATATTAAACTATGCAAGATGCTGCTGGGGCTTTGCCATTTCTGCAACATCCTGTAATTAATTTATCATGACAGGTCTGGCAAACTGAAACGTCTAATACACTTGCGACAGACTTACACTATAGTTGTTGGCCAGCCTGCAGACACACAAGATGAAGGTGGACTTTTCTTTCAAACGTGAATACAAGGATGTTATGTTGACAGTGTCCTATGGCCAAGGACGGACTTTTCACTTTTGAATTTCAAAACAGGAGCATCTAGAATGTGGGAAAGATCCTGGGCTGAGATAATGAGTGTAACCTGTTCTCTGCCCTGTGTGGTCTTGCCCTGAAGAGGGGCAGTCCCGGGTAGGGGAATGATGCAAGCCTGGTCCGCCCTCCCCGCGCCTGCGTGCCTGGGACTGGATCCCACGGGATTCCCTGCTGGAAGACCTGACCATCAGTTCTCTCTTGGCAGTCTCTCGGACACGTCCTCTTCCTGCAAACAAGGCTTACATGACCACCTCCTCCATCTGTGTGTCCTCTTCTGGAAGCCACAAACCTGCCATTTGCAAACTTAAGCAGAGAAGAAAATACAGGCATTATCCCTGCTCCGCCCCCTTCCTATCCAGAGAAGGGAAAAGAAATGTAACTCTTTTTTGCCAAAATAGATTTTCCTACCTAACGATAGGGAGTTTTGTCAGTTCACGTCCGCGTGAACCCATGTGATCCTCTCGGTACTTGTGTGTGTAATTGGAAGCAGATGTTATAGTGGTTGACGGTCAAGGATGTCTCTGCCATGGCAAGGC
>PVKH010039589.1:0-11173 GCA_004027955.1 Chaetophractus vellerosus | reverse complement strand
AAAGGAGAGAGGGAGAGCAAGAGGGGGGAAAAAGAATAAAAAACAAACATTCAAGCAAACAATCAAACAAAAACATAGGAAAAACAGCCTTCCCTGTAGACCACAGAAGAGATTCTCAGGCTGCCAGTTCATCAATTAATTATCTTGCATCTTGCCCTCTGCAGAGTTTGAATCAGGTTTTAGTGGGTAAACTAAGTTAAATTTTTAAAAAGGAACATTTTAAAAGAAAAGTAAGAGACCCAAGAGAAGCAAATACAAAAATAATGTCTCTGTGTCCCTGTCCTAAAGTATCAGCTGGTGTTTGATAACCCAGTGGATCACTACTCTAAGGAGAACCAAGAATCAAACCAGGGACCTCATATATTCAAAATGGAATCTTCTCCACTGAGCCAAGCTTTCTTGTTGGGTCAGTTAGCCAGAGAGCTATCCAGGCACTTTCTCTAGGGCAGGTTTGTCTCTTTGCATTTTGGTAGATTCCTGCTGATTAGGAGCCTGTCTGTCTCTGCCCCGCTTCTATTCTTATTGCAGTATGCAATAGCCTGTGTGATCAGATCCTCCCTTACCTCTCCTGGTCAGGTTGAGTTCCCTTCTGAAATTCAAATGGCACCCTGGTATCCAAACTCACTGCAGAGGAATGACTCTCAATCCTCTCCTAGACATCCCCCTCCTCCCAGGGGACCCTAAATAGGCCCTTGGTAGCTTAGTAATCACTTCCTACTGCCTGCTTCCCTTACGAGAGTTAGAATTTCGATAATTTTCAGCACAAAACTAGTCAATTGTCAGACTCCACCCTCTACCAGCCATGTTCCTCTCTCCAAAGTCGGCTAGGTAAATCAGCTGCCTAAGCATATTTGCCTCTCCCCTCTTCCTGGGGTCACCCCTTGCCTGCTGGTATGCTCCCTAAAGTTCAGTGGGGGTCCAGGTAACCAAATCCACAGGAAGGAAACCCCTCTCCACCTTTTGCCAGAGCCCTTTTACTCCTGGAGAAGGCTCCCTCCCACTCAGTGGCCAGCGGGAGTCGGGGCTCAGGGTTTTTAGCCTTGAGGATGGGACTTAGCCACCTGACATTTCCAGGCACCAGGGCAAAAAACTCATGGTTTTCCCTTGGGCTTTTTATCTCTTTGTCCCGTTCCCTCCAGATCTTTGCCCTGAAGACTTCTGTTCTGTGAGTTCCCAAAACAGCTCACTTAGGCAGGATCTTGCCCCTTCTCAGACATTTTTTTTTTTGCAAGAGAGATGGTGTGTGCCCACTTAAACTAATGCCATTTTTCTGGATCTCCCTATAATGAATTTTAAAAACATGATGCTACTCCATGTTATTGACAAAAGACAAACTTTATAGTCTAAGACACAAATTGATTGGAATTAAAAGGAGAGGAAAATATATGAAAACTTCTACTATAGGAACATTGGGGTGGTTGTACTAATATCAGACGAAATAAACTTTACAACAAAAATGTTATTATACATAAAGAAGGACATTTTATCATATTAAAAGAGTCAATCCATTAGAGATACATAACAGTTATAAATGTATTTACATCCAATAACAAAGCAACAAAATACATGAAGCAAAAACTAACAGAAATCGAGAAATAGACAATTCAATAATTATAGGTGGAGACTTAATAAACCACTTTCAATGATAGAAAAACTAGACAGAAGGTCATCAACAAAAAAGAAATCTTGAACAATATTTTCAACCCACTAGATCTGTTGTCGTGTGGAGCTATGCACCCCAGAAACACATGTTCTTAAACTTATGCCATTCCTGTAGGTGTGAACCCATTGTATTTAGGAACTTTTGATCAGGTTTCTTCAGTTAAGATGTGGCTCTATTCAATCAGGATGGGTCTTAATTCTATTATTGGAGCTCTTTGTATGCAGAATGAAATTCAGACAGATAAAATGTTACAGAAAGCAAGAAGCTGAAGGTCAATGGAACACAGAATTGAAGGGAGATGCTAAGAGAGGCTACTGTGTATATTGTTATGTGACGAAGGCATCCAGGATCAAGGATCAATGACAGCCAGCCCCAGAAAGCCATTCTTTGTGAAGAAAGCATCACTTTGATGATTTGGAATTCCTCTAGACTCAAAACTGTGAACTCATAAATTCACATTGTCTAAGTCAACCCATTGCATGGTATTTGCTTGAAGATCCAAGGGAACTAAAACAAGATTTAAGAGATGTCTTCAGAACTTTCCTTCCAACAATAGAATATTCCAACCAAAATATTCTTCAATAGGGGAATGGATAACAAAAACTAGTTCATCTCTACAATGAAATCTTATTCTATGATATAAAGATATGCACTATTAAGATACTAAAAGTCATGGGTGGGCCTTTAGTGCATATTGCTAAGGAAAAGTGGCTACATAATGTATGATTTCACTTAATGATGTTTTGGGGAAGGCACGACTATAGGGAGAGTAAATGGGTCACTGGTTGCTAAGTATTGTGAGGAAGGAAGGGAGGGTTGAATAGCTGAAGTAGAGGGTATTATTTAGGATGGTGAAACTATTCTATTATACTGTATTGGTGGATACGGCCTTAGCATCTGTTAATCCAATTATAATTTACAACACAAAGAATGATCTTTAATGGATGAAGTTTATTTTTTAAAATATCATGTACAAAGTCTTCAGCATCTCAGGATCAAATGCAGGATGTGAGAAGGCAATGGTACTGAATTACAAATATATGAAACAGTCTCCCTGAAGGGGATGAAAGAAAAGGTGCTGATTAAGTAAATTTATGAATGAGTGGAGTGTGTAAATTAAAGACAAGAGAAACTGTACATAAACCCTTAAGTCTATTAAGATGATGAAAAACAAGAAAAGTCTGAGAAATTGGCACAGCCTAAGAGAAGCCTAAGGAGACATGGTGATATCCTGGATGGGGTCCTGGTATGGAAAAGGGACTTTAGGTAAAAACTAAGGAAATCTGAATAAAATACGGAATTTAGTTAACAATAATGTATTGATGCATCATATTGGTTCATTAATTGTAACAAATGTTAAAATTTTGCTATTGTAATATATTAATAGTGGAAACTGGGTAACTGTGTATGTGAAAACTGGCTGGTATTGTTTTTGGCAATGTCCTAAGGTATAATTTGTTCCACCCAATTTAAATTTGGGTAGGGATGTATTTCTAGCATCTTTTAGGTGCTAGAAATTTGTTCTGATGCTAAAAATATATATATGTCTTCTTAGCTGTTTCCCTGGATCTCTCCAGTCAACTATATAACTTAATGTTAAGCTTGTTGCTCTCTTATTTCAGCTCCCCACATAATTGTTTACCACCAAAATTTGCTTTATTTTACAGTTACCTTAGTCTTGAACTTCCATACACTCTATTTAATATAAAATACATTCCTTTGGAGAGAGTTTTAGAGCTTTCTGTTTGTATGGACTGTCGCTTTCCCTCAGCCAAATTCCTGAACCTCTGCGCCAGTGAGCTGGGACAATAGCCTCTGGTCTTCTCAGTTTGCCTCTCTGGGCATGGAATGTCCAATCTACAAATAAGCTGGAGTGAGGCAATATAAGCCCTAGAATTTTGGGCTGCCTTTTCTGGTATAGAGCTTCCAGGTTATGAGTGGGTGCTAGGTAGAGGAAGGGGACCCTCCATCTCTTGTCTGCACTCCCCAGAATTTAGTCTCTGCAAATGGGAGTTAGAGAAATATCGGGGGCCTGCCCCTTTCAGTTAGATATGGTATCCATTGATATCAACTGGAGAGGAAAAGAAGCCCCGTCTTCTTGGTCTCACCCAGGATGGAGCTTCTGGATGGAGGGAGCTGGTCACATGTCACATACCATAGATTCTCGATATACTTACTGAGTATTACTAAATTTTCTTGAACCTCTTCATTTTCTGTATGCTCTGAAGAAAATTTCTAAAGATTTTAAATCATAAATTTTTTTGCTCCAGTAGTTACTTTGTTTCACCATGAAGCAGGTTGTGGTGCTCTTTTAGCTGAAATTTTGGAAGTGGAATTCCATTAGCCTGCTTTTTCACCTTTAAATATTTAGATCTCCAGACTGTGAGATGTCATCTGTTCTGTGCCCTGTTGTCAATACATACCTTGAATGAGATTAGTTTCAAAATATTTGTAACATACTATTTCATAAGAAGGGTGAGTAATTACACAGGTATTTATTTTATCCTTATATTATTCATTTTTGCAGATATTTTAAACACAATTCTATATATGTTTGGTTACTTATAGGAAGTATTTTTGTTAAGAACTATAAAATCTAGTTTCTTTTATTTTGCACAAAATTTAAAATTGTTGCTGATAGCATTTACATTTTCCTCTTTTTCATTTATGTAGTTAAATTTTTCTTAAATGGGTTTTTCTGTAGAGTTTTTTTTTTTAAATCTCTTTTTATGTTGCTAATCTAGGACCCATTTGAACATGGCATCTTATTTTTATAAATATATTTTCATTACAGAAGTTGTGAACTTATAATCATGCACATTTGGAATTCCCATACAAAAACCTTTCACCAACACAACACATCATTATGGATCATTTGTTATAGATTATGAGATAATATCATGAGACTATTAACACTGACTATGGTCCATAGTGTACATTTGACATATTTTTCCCATACCCCCTATTATTAACACTATACATTTTTGGCATTGATGCAAGAATATTACAGTATTGCTGTTAACTATAGTCTATAGGTTACATTAATTGTATTTTTTTTCCCATGCTTCTCCATGTTCCCACAACTTGGCAATAGTGATGTGTATCTGTTTTAGTTCACAGAAGGACATTCTTGTTTTTGTAATCTTAACCACAATTCTCATCCACCTCTGACTTCACTGTGTTATTCAGTCCCTAGACCATTCTCCAGCTTTCTTTCAATTGACATTTACATCCCTAGACTACCCTTTTCAGCCACAATCCCACTTATAAACCAGCTGCTACTCACTATAATGTGTTACCATCAACTCTATCCATTTCCACACTTTTATAGTCAAGTTAATCAAAACTTCTACATACATTAAACATCAGTACCCCTTCTCAGTCCTCCTATTTCCTAATAATCTGTACTCTAGGTTTTAACTGCATGCATTTATTCTTCATATTTCATTCATATTGGTAAGACCACATGATATTTGCCCATTTGAGTCTGGCTTATTTCATATTTCACGTAGCTTGTCTTCAAGATTCATCCATGTTATCATATGTGTCCCAATTTCATTTCTTCTTACTGCATCATAACATTCCATCTTATATATATACCACATTTTGTTTATCCATTCATTGGTTGATGGACACTTGTGTTGTTTCCACCTTTTGGCAATTGTGAACCATGCCACAAGATATTTCTTAGCCTTACTTTAAAATGCTTTTTGATCCCTTGGAAAAATTACTCTCTTTACTCATATTTGTTTTTAGTGCTTTTGCTAAACAATGTGTCAATATTTTTCTGTAAAATTACTAATTCTCCTGGGAATTCCACCCCATTAGCAAGTAATGGCTATCTAGAGTAACAGACAAAAACCTAGACCTTAGCTTGTGCTGCTTCAGGTGAGTTCCCTCATGGCAGAAAACATCCAGTAATGCAGTCTATGTTCAAATAACCAGCATTTTTTCTTGCCACCTCAGATGTATCGGTGCCTCAAGGCGGTGCCTCTAATCCCTGTATTCCTCTTCCCCCCAAACAGCTTCCCTTGTCCTGCTTGAGGAGCTTCCCTAGTTTTCTCCCACTGCCTCTGCCAGTTACTGGGCTGGTGAAACTTTTCATTTTCCCACTTCTAGCACCAGGAGGATGTGGGAATGGCAAAACTGGGACACTCAGCAAAACTGAATCCACACACCTCTTCTTTTGTCCTCCCACCCAAACCTGAACCGAACCCCCTCCTTCTGCCTCTCCAAGGGTTATGGTGTGTGTGTGAAACTTCTAACATCACTCACTAGTGTGTAATTCTTAGAGTGGGATTTTGGGGAGAACATCAACAACTCAGGGTACATTGCCACAGTAGTCTCCAAAGTCCAACTTTCCTTCATGGTCTTTCATCGAAGTCCCACAGCTATTTGACCTTTTAGTCATTTTTCTATATACAACGTCCATAGGTATAAAACGAACTGTACCTGTTCATCTCTTCCAACCACTCTGCAGGCAGATATCAGAGTTGATTGTTCTTGGATCTGGCATGAGTCTAACCAGGTGTACCTTGACAGGTCTGAGGGAGGGGTGGTGGAGGGGAGGGTTGATGGTGCATGGTGCAAAACTTGGCTATGGAGAAAGACATGTGTGGCAAGGCAGGAAAAATTTCTTCACAAGTGAATGATACATGCAAGCTATGACTGATATATCCTATACATTACTTTAAGAAAAGTTCTGTGTTTGTAATAAAGATAGACTTACACTTAATTTTTTGTTATTGTTAGTCATTTTAGTAGCAGATTTAATGCTACCTTTATAGATAAATTAATAACATTTTAATAATAGTCTATGCTATGGTTCCTTCTAATCTTCATGAAAATTATCAGTCACTTGAAAAATAAAGGGAAAAAAAGAACATTAAAATACCTGGACCCATGACATTTTTAGGGAAGTAACTGAACAACACTGTCAGTTTGTTCCTTGCTAATTGGTATGTACATATTTTATTCTGCTTCATGAGTGGATTTTGAAATTTTACTTTTCACCTTATTAAAATCTTTCATGCTGATTAGTGAAGGCTGTGTTTTTAAATGTCAAAATAAAGCATGCTTTTCACTATTCCAGTTTAAAGGGTCCAATTTTCATTCTTCTGGTGAAAAATCTTTCCAATTTTGAAAGTTTGAGAGAATTTTATTTTTCTCATTTTTGAAACATATTGTGTTTCCTGTTGTCTAAATGTATTGTGTTTCCTAGTGTTCTTCACAGAATCAATAAACTAAATGTCTCATCCTTTCACCTAACATATGAGTGTGCTGATATTCCTAAGGGTTAAATAACATGCCCAAAACTACACATAAATTAGAATATGAGAACTAGAACTATAATCTGGGTGTCTTTTCTTCTCCATCACTCTTTTTAATCTATGCTTGGCATTACAGCATATTATTCATTCCACTGATGGTGATTGTCTTCCTCAATGCCATATATTTTCCAATCTAAATTTTTGGGCATAGGGTAAGATCACTGAATACTACAGAAAATTATATCCTGGCACACCTTTGGACTGAATATAATATACTACTATATTTTATCTTCCAACAGTGATTGTATGTATGACTTGTGGTTAGTACTGGAAAAGAGACTATAAAAGAAGGGCTCTGCATTCCAAGTTATCAAAAATTAGGCCCAAGAGAAAGCTATTTAAATAACACTGCTGTGATGCACTCTATAGAGCTGTTGCTTTGGGGTAGAATATAAGCCTCTGCCCCTATGGTCACTGAAATATAATCATAGTCAAGGAAATTGACAAGAAATGATGCAATTTTACATTGAGCAGCAGATTTAAGGGGCAAAGAGTAATTGGAGGTGGATTGGAAACAAAAACAATGGGGACATTTGTGATCTACAACTGGAGAAAAGAAGTAAATTACTGTGTTTAATGATGCAGAATAGGCTTTGAGAAAGAAACATAAACCATTAGCAGGAGCTCTTGTGCAGAACTGCTTTATTCTGAAGAGCATTAGAGAAGTGTAGAAATTCCACTGGCAGTGCTTTGATCTCTTGAATTGCACTTAATCAATTGAACTGGGGTACATGGTAGAATAAAGTCACATTGGAAAACAATAGGCAAGTGTGTGTAAGTCTTTTCCAGGCTAGTTTCTGTTAAGCATTTTGTGCTTCCAAAACACTAAATTTTATAGGTACACACTGATGTATGTGGTTATTCTTTGATCCTCACAGGTCATATATGAACACACTTTTGAAGTTATTACAGCCCTTTTAATACTTCTATAGTTCATGCTAGCTGGAAAAATTAAGTATAGTACTCATTCAAGATATAGGTTGTCAGTGCATAAGATACAAATATAAAAGCAATGGCTATAAACCATGCACAAAGGGTTTTTGTGTCAAATGGGGAACAGATATATAATGGATGCTCTAATGACATTTGATAAGTGCCTTCATATGAGTGTTTATCAAGAGCTATGTGATGACATAAAGAGCCATTTCACCAAGGCTTTGGGAAAAGGTGGAGCAAGGGACATTTTCTCAGAGTAATTGATATTTGAGCTAAATTTTTACAAATGTGTCAGAATTAGCCACCAAGAGGGAGCAGTGAGGAGAGAAAGTGTTATTGTTAAAGGAAACAGAGTAAGGGAAAAACCGAAAGATATCATTGAACTCACTCTATAGGCTCTCTGCAAGTAATTTACTTAACTGGAATGTAGTATTCATTTTTGGAGGGGCAAGAGGTAATAGAAAGACACAGAGATATAAAAAACGGAGAGGTAGCTATGGTCCAACTGATTAAGTGACTTGTGTGCCTCATTAAGGAGTGAGAGTTTACAGTGTTTAGTGTTGTGATTGTTAATTTGGTTCTGGGTCTGATGCAAAGATTTTCCATTCGGTTTGTAACCTTGGCCAAGTTACCCAGTGGAATAAAATGAAAAACAAAATGCAAATTTAGGACATGATCAGCACATTGTAAGCAGTTGATAAATTTTAGCTAAAATTCTTAATATTAAAACAATTAAAAAGTGAATTTCAACTTGAAAAGCATATAATCAAATTAATCTTTTCAATATATAATTTTAAATGCAAAGTGAATGATAGGTGAGATTAAAGTTGAGGATAACATGTTTTGCATCACTTTGCAAAATCAAGGTTTTGCTATGAAAATATTGACTTTCTTTATACTTATCATGACAGTACAAATGAAAGGCAATTACAGCTAGTTATTTTTTTCTACTTTGGCTCTAGGACCAAACAGCCAAATATTTGCAATAATTCTACAATCATAGAAATTCTAGGCAGGCATCTGAATTGAAAAATGTCCTTTGACAAACAGAAATGTGTTAGAGTCTAAAAAAAAAAAGAGAGAGAGAGACTTAAGAGACATTTCAAATAAATGCAGTTTGTGGACCTTGTTTGAATCCTGACTTGAAAACGCCAACTGTGAAAACATCCAACATTTATAAGACATTAGGAAACATTTGAATACTGACTTCATGTTTAAGGATATCAGAAGTCTTTACAGATGAAAGGATGTGATGTTTGGAATTTGCTTCAAAATCATCAAGTGGATGTGGAGCTGGGCAGGGGAATGGGTGGCAGTGCAGATAAAACAGGCCTGCCATGTTGATGGGTTGTTAAAGCTGGGTGGGGTACATAGGGACTTATTGTACTATAAGCTCTGCTTGTGTCTGTGGTTGGAGATTTCTGTAATAAAAGTTTACAAAATGATTTTTAAAACAAGTGGACTTTGTTTCCAGGCAGTTCTGGGAAAGAATGCTCAATCTCGAGAATGTAATCTAATTTCTTCCAGCATCAGTTTTCTCATCTTGAATAGACAAGAATATGTAGTAAACAGAAGTTTTCTTTATTATCTATTAAGCAGAGCTATTCTTAGGCTACTAATAACATATCACTCTCCTACATATGAACAGACTCTCATTTTATCAACTTGGATCAGTTTTAACCTTGAGTAAATACATATCACCTTGAAAATACCTCTCATGCTTTAAACATATTGATTTATGTGTATTTATATGGAGAAGATATTATTCACTAAATTGTGGTGTAAATAATATATATTTGCCAGTGACTATTAATTTTAAAATTGTGTTACTGACAATTTATATTGCATAAGACATTACAATTATACCACATTTCATATTAACCGACCAATAAAATGTGAAATAAGACTTGATTTTTTCCCGAGTGGGCAGACCTCCTTGAGAGGGCAAGCTGCCTTGGGCAGGGTAGAGCTGCTGTGGGCAGGGCAAAAAAGCCACCATGGGCAGGGCAAAGCCGCCATGGGCAGGACAAGTTGCCCACGAACAGAGCAGAGCCGCCCGCGAGTGGGGCAAGCCGCCTGGTAGAGCTGACTGGGCGCATCGCCGCAATGGGGGGAGACAAAGCAGACACAGAAGAACGCAAAAATGAACACAGCAAGAACAAGCAGAAAGGGGGGGATATGTAACAAAATAAATAAATAAAAGAAACCAACACTGAGATGAAAGAGATGGTGGATTTTAATACAGGCACTATAAAAAATGTGACAGTGACCAATTATGAATGTGCTTGGAAGAAATATATGACAGAAAGCTTCAGCAAAGTAATAGAAAGTCTCTGCAAATATAGACAATATAAGGAAGAATCAAGTGGAAATTTTACAACTAAAAAATACAAGAAGCAAAATAAAAAATGCAATGGACAAACTCAACAGCATAAAAGGGATGACAGAGAAAAGTGTTAGTGAGCAAGGACTTGCTGATTGACATGCACAGTAGCCAATACCATGACATAAGGATTTTGATAAAGAGATTTATTGCAAGGTTGACCAGCAAGGATACAGGAAATGAGACTCATATCTGTTTCCCTGATCTGGGAGAAAAGGGAATTTTAGAGGAATGGGAAAAAAGGGAGGTATGGACAGTGATAGGGATTCAGGTTGGCATATTTTGATTGGTTGTTTATAGGACTATTTTTCTTTTAATTGGTAGAAATATGCCAGTGGGTCAGATCTTATTTTCATTGTTGAGGGAACCCTTGCATTTTATTTGCTTCCAATGACTCCTCATCTCCAGGTTATATGAACTGCAGTTAAACAAGCCACAAATTGGTTTTGCCTGCCCATGTTTGCAAAAGCATCAGTGAACTCTAAAATAGAGCAATAATAATTATGCAATCTAAACAACAGAAAGAAACAGACTGAAAGCAAAACATGAAATGAAATGAAATGAAATGAAATGAAATGAAATGAAATGAAATGAAATGAAATGAAATGAAATGAAATGAAATGAAATATATTAAGAAAGAACAGAATCTCTGGGATCTGAAGGACGATAAAGAAAATCTACTATTAATGTCATCAAAACCCCAAAAGGAAAAGAGGAAGACAGCATGGCTGTAAAATAATTTGAATAAACAATGCCAGATTTGGCAAAAGATAAATGTACAGATTTAAACCCCAAAAATGATAAACTGGAAGAAATCCATCCTATGACATATTTTAGTCAATATTTTGAGGTCTAAAAACC
>PVKH010039588.1:0-11170 GCA_004027955.1 Chaetophractus vellerosus | reverse complement strand
AAAACAAAGCAAAAAGTATTGAGACTCTGGCATTAAAGACTGCCGTGCAGCAGGGTGATTAGGAGCAGATGTAGGCAGACAGTCCGGTCTGAGCTGCAGCCTCACTCCGCCAGCTCTGTGGCCTTGGACAAGTCACAGGACCTTCTAAAGTCTCAGTTTCTCCATCTTCACAGGGAAGAAAATAGAATACCATAGGGTTGTTGGGACAGTGCTTGGCATTTGTAAGCTCTCAATAAATGGTAAGCAATATTATAAGAACTAAACTGGGAGTCAGTAAGTCTCCACCTACTAGATAGTGAACAACACTAGCCGATATGGAGGCATCGTAAGTATCCACCGAGTTTTACATAGGATCCTTTATCAAAAGGATAGGAGCTCTCCCTTTTGGAAGAGCAGACCATCACCCAGAGAGCTCAGTAAGTCAGAGAGGTACCTGTCTTTACAATGAGCAACTTTCATTCGAGCAAAAGACATGGTTCAAGGTCATATGTTTGCTTAATTGCTTCTCTTTAGTTTAAAAATGTTTATTGAAGTGGACAAGGCCACGACAAATACAGTCTTTTTTTTTCCCAAAGGAAATCTATGAATTTGAAACAATCTGAAACAAACTGTGGGTTCTATTCTGCTAACAAATGGGTAAATTGGCAAAAGGGGAAACAAGTGGACTTCAGAACGTGCTGCAGCTCCAAAGTACCACCCAGGCCAGCTGTATCATCTCTTGTGTGATCTTTAGCTTAAGCAACCTTCTTCCTAATTTTTTCAAAGTAGCAATTGGCAGTTAGTGCCTACATAGCAGAATTATAGTGAATAATTATGCAAGGATATTGGCTTCCACATAAAACAAATTTTCCTTAAGAAAGTCAAGTTCCAAGAGAGAGAGAAAGACACCCAGAGAGAGGGGTTTGTTTATTCCACTTCCACAGTATGAGGACTTTGAGCTTCAGCCAGTCTCATGAGAAAGACCCAGCAATCATGCAGCAGCCATAACTGGACCTTTAGGAAGAGCTGCCACTCCTCGTCCTGCTGTACACAGAGCTTTTGCTGTCATTTAACTTTAGGTGTGAGAAATGCCTCAATGATCGCTAGAACCATAAAGAGCTTGTTGCAATTCATGCTCTCCATCTCTGAAGCACTTTTCACTTTTGAGTGTAAAGTTTCAAGCTGAAAAGTGGAACACTAAGGAGGGTTAGGACACATCCAAACTGAAGACTGTAGATTGTCTCTTAAGAAATTATTTGGAAGAAATAGGAAGAATTTTGCTGTTTAATTGCGATACACAAAAAATAACTTTATAACTAAATAGCTTCCCATAAATATCATCAAAAAGTATGAAGAATATTTCTACATATAATGAAATTATTCCACTGTCTGTCCAAATGCCCCATCATTTGGAAGGGATGTTGTTCTGCTAAACCAGGTTGACAATATTAAAAGTTAATTATATAAACTGAAAAAAAAGTCCACACTGAATATACCATAGAGGTCTCATAATTTCTCATAGAAATCATGATTTCTAATATCAGTAAGAAGGTGGGTGAGGAGGAGAATGAGCCCCGATACAAAAACTACAAATATAGAAACCAAGTGGTCAGTTCATTTTTGCTCCGGTGTGACATGTGCACTGTAAAGTGCATCCTGTATCTTATGTGTCTTCTAACCTTACCCTGCTGTGGATAGGGAGCTGGACCATTTTAAAGGAAAGGTATTGGGGCTGGTCTTGAGTAATAAAAAGGCAGGTAATGCTGAGTTGCAGCCAGAGTGTTGTGTAGTACTATATTGTGTAGAAAAAGCATGGGCTTTGGAGTCAGAGGTCTGGGTTCCAATCTCAGCTCTTTCGCTTCTGTTCTCTGTGAGCTCCGGCAGCTGAGTCACTCGTTCCTCACCTCTAATACAGGCCTGATTTTGCCTGCCTGAAAGCATCCTTGTAAGGACCCAAGGAGATGATACCCGATTACTGACACAGATCATGGGAGATATTAGATGCTCAATAAATGATATTACACAGATTCCATGAATGAAAGTCTTCTGGGAGAAGAAAGAGGCCTGAAAAATTATATTAAATGTTAGTTTCCACTCTTGAGGACAGCCTTTTAGCTTCTACAGTGTCTGCTCAGCTTTCTGACCTATGAGTCACGAATTTTAGGAGAATTAGGTATGGTATAAATAGTCAGACTCAACACATAGAGAACATCTTAGTCCTTCCAAAAAAACAATGCTGAGGCGTTCATGTGGGAAACAGACATTAAAAAAAAAAAAATTCTCCTTTTTAGGTTGCCTGGGGTACTTTCTTTCAGTCCTTGAAACTGGTTTAAAAAATTCTTTCAACAGCTATTTTATTCTGAAGGGCTGTCTGTATGATAAAACTAGTATTGAAGTCTTAAATACCCTACAGTCACTCATTGGAAATCACTCCGTGGAATTATTTCTTACAGAATTCTGGTTGGGGACATATGAAGTTATTAAGAGCTGTAATTGGTATTGGCCAGGAAGAACAGGCTCTCCCTTCCACATTGGCCGTTATCTATGAAGAGAATAATTGCTGATGGTTGTCTCTCTGAGCTATGGCACGATCCTTTGATAAAATGCGAGGAATAAAATCTCTTTCCGATTTTATTACATTGTGACACCCTTTCGGACTATTGTTTGTGAGGGGAAGTGAAAAAAAGGAAGGCGAAAGCCTAATTAGGTTATCCCTAGACAACGTATTTAAAATATGAAACAATATAGGGAAGATATCTCAGAATTGCACTTAGCCTGAAACCAAAATTGAACAGTGGAGGAAATCAAATTAATACTTAAAAATGTACAGCACTAAAATTAGGTAAGTAATGGATTTATTAAATAAAATCAATTGTCTGATATAGATGGCTAATGTCTCCTTATATACTAGCATTAAGAATAATTAGTTATTTGAAGCATGCAGAGAGAGATGTTTTAATAAAGCTCACGTGTGTGATCTTTTATAAAGCATAGAAAGACACAGGAAAAAGGAATGCCTAGAACAGGCACTTGATCCTGCCATTTCAAATGACCTCTCAACATCAGAATGGCTACATATTACATGAAACAGAAAATCTGTATTTATGAAACAGATCTCTTGGGGTTGGGAGGGTGGGGTGGGGTATGTGTTTCCTTCTTTATTTTTTAAAAGGTTTTAATGAATGTAAAAAGATTTATTTAACACCTCCAGTATATAGGAAGCTCCCTCTAGTGCATTTAAAATAGAATTCTCCCTTTAAAAATCCAATTTTGCTTATAACATAAAGGGGCAACTATGTAATGTTAAGTTCCAGGTAAATAGACCCATTGGCTATGATGCTCAAATCAAAAAGCATGGAAGAAGTTAAAGAATTTATAACATGTACAAAGAAAATACTTAGAGAAGGAAAGACGGGAGCAACACAATTTTTAACACTGGATATAGGGGAATGTAGAGTGTGATCCAAGGGAGAAGTTTCAACTCTTTTCTATTCCAAAACATTGTGATTATTCAAATGCTATAGAAATGCGACACTTATCAAAGTCACACTTTCTGTTAACTAACTCAGTTTAAGTTGGTGATTTCATGACTGTACAGTAAAAGGGGATGCAGACTGTGCATTTTGATCAAACATTAGAGTATAGTAGGTATTAGTTGAGTCAAATCTCTCCCTTAGGCCTGGATTGCGTCCTTTTTATCCTGGACACCCAGAAAGACCTATCCTTCACGCTGCTAGTGGACCATTTAGAACGCCGCGGATACGAGGCCCTACATGGTTTGCTGGCATGCTAACAGAGAATGGCCCACAAGGGTACCATTTCATGTGCTGCTCAATAAATATTAATTGCTATCACTATTACTTTCGAATTCACTCAGGGTTCATTGGTTTAGAAGTTTACATATTGGTTAAATACATTTTTAAGACGTCAGAGGTTTTTATAGCTTTAGAAAAATAAACATTGCTCACTCAACAGAAAACATTAAAAGAACATTAGTATTAAAGTATTAAAACTATTTTTTTTACAGTGAAAGAATCAATTTGAAGTTAAGGAAGACAAGCAAATATGCCACCGGTATCTCTTTACAAGGTTTACTTCGATTGTTCTTGGAGGTTGGTTATTGGTTAAGCGAGGCATGTAATTCAACTAATTTCATTAGACCAAACCCCTTCAAGGTAAGCAGGAGTGTGTGTGGACTGGAATTCACTGTGGAGAAGACCATCATTAGAATCTCAGGGAAGTCATTTTTTTAGCATAGCTTCCAATAGCATGCTCAGTAACAATAACTTAACAAATGTAAATAAATTTTATTACAGATGCCTACCCAGAAGGTTTTGCAAAGTGCAGGGATATAATGGATCCTTTTTCCTTAAAGTAAAAAAAGGTAATATATATGAAATGTTCAAGAAAGAATGTCCTTTATTTTCCTTTAAATTCTCTCATTTCCACCTTCTGGAAGAACTGAGAAAATGCTTTGCTCCTAGCTAAATAAATTTTAAAAGAATAAAAGCGATTGCTATGAATCTGAAATTTTAAAAGTAGACCAGTTTATATGTTCTAGGAGGACAGTGTTGCATTTTGTATGCTCTATCTGGGCATGCTTTCTCTTTTGTTTTGAGCTCACAGTTTTGAGAGGGATGGAGAGCGAATGGTAAGGAAGACACCATCTCTGTGGCCCTCTGTGTCAACAAAATCAACCCCAGCATACAACTGAGTGTCAGATCTCACAGCTAGAGTTTCTGCACATTCAACAGAACAACTGGGACCTGGCTCAAAACAACATGGGTCTGGATTATGTCACGGTCCTGGGAACTCTGTACAGCTAAAGAGCAACGTGGCTGAACCCTCATCGACTGACATCGATTTCACATCACAGTCCTGGGCCTTCTGTGATGAGCAGTTTTCACTTCATAGTTTTTCTGGATTATCTTAATCAAAGATTTTTTGCTGGCCTTCTAGATAAATTACATTCTGCAACATTTCACTGGGATCTGATGAGACAAATTAGCATCATATTCATTTGAAGATCAAGTACCTCAGAACTAAAAACAAAACAAAATAGAAATACAAACTAGGTATTTTAAATTATTTTATCCTTTTAACAAAAAATTCTAAGTCATTTGTCTAGAAAAATGGAGAGGCCTCCAAATCTTTATAAAAAATATAAATTAAAAAATGTAGTACTTTGTAAAGTGTGCATTGGCATTTTTAAAGTTACCATCCTTTATAAATTCAGGAGAATAATGAATTCTGAAATATGTTCTGATAATTTTCTATCAAGTACTGGAACTTCCTATAATACTATACAGGTATTGACAGCATTAGTATGAAGATGCCAGCCCTAGAGATCCATATGTAAATGAATGCAAATTAGTTATTTATAAAAAGAGAAAGTTAGGAAGGGGTAATTTTTAAACTCGAAAAAGGAAATGATGGATATGATCTAAAAATTCTGAGAAATGTCAAAGTGCTACCATATATAAACTACACCCATTCTTCACCCACGGTAAAGAATCAGATGCATATCCAGTCTGCCCTCAGCAGACTTACAGCCTGGTTGGGGAAATCACTGGTTATGGTTAGATCTCAGGTAACATCCGTTGCAGGATATGTACTAGGATCAATTCTCCTGACTTAGAGCCAAAGTCGTCTTTTCACCATTCAACTTTATAGAAAGCCAAAACCAAAACCCAGGAGAAGCCTCAGGAGATAGCTGTGGTGGTGGCAAATAATTGCTTGTGACTGTCAACATTTATCACATACATATTCTGTCTAAAATAAGTTGATGTGAATAATGGGAGAATTTTAACATGTAGGTTACTAATTCAAAATGGCAAAGATAGGTTCCTCTATAGTGCTACTCTTCTCATGATGTAGTATTAATGGGTCACAGCACTCTTTCTTGTTAAAGAATTCAGAGTCCTACTCAACACAGTGTGCTAGCCGCCACGACCAACTGACCAGAGTGGCCGTGCAGGGGAACCTCTTTGCCACCAGGATTTGGACAAGGGATCTTGGGCAGGAGCAGGAACTGCTCTCTCAGGGGAAATCCTCTCCTAGTCTGGGGAGAAGTTAGGCGTGAAGGATGAAACAATTCTCTATCAACTGCCCTTGGGAGCTGCCGATAAAAATGTCCAGGCTGATGGAGAAAGTCCCTCCTTTCTCTAAACAGGGACTCCTCGAGTCATGAGGAACAAATCAGCCCAATGGCAGGGGCTGGACGAGATTAACAAAAAAGGAAAGGATCCAGAGTAAATGGTTAAGAGTGAAGAAGAAATAGAAGAGTGAAAGACAAAAAAAAAAAAAAAAAAAAAAAAAAAAAAAAAAAAAAAAAAAAAAAAAAAAAAAAAAAAGGTACGATAAGAGCTCATACTGCAAGGAAACAAGCAGAAAATAAACAAGACATATATAAAGTTAAAAAAAGGCGGGGGAGGCAGGGGTATTTAAAAAAATAGTTCAAGAAAGAAAAGAGACACAGGGAGCTAAAGGTGGAGGAGGACTATATTTATAGATGCATCAATTTTTATTTAGTCCTGGATTTCCAAACAAGGTTCAGACCCAAAACATATGAACTCAAGGACAAGTCCTTAGAACAAATCCTGAAAATGAAACGACAGTCCTTTGACAAGGGGCTGCCACATCTCCGTTTCTCTCATTCCCTCTCCTTACGTGCTCCATTCAGGCTCGAATGGGGTAGGAAGGGTGATGGATGCAGGCAGTCTCCCAGGAAGCCCTGTCCTACTTGGGGGCTTCTGTGGTCAGGCCAGGACCACCCGGCTGCCCACCCTCCAGGGCTGAGAGGTATGCCTGGGGGAAAAGGCCTCCACGCAATGCACATGGCATCGGCAGCTGGCAAGAAGAGTGCCGCATACCAACAAGCAGGAGACCAGAGGGCAAGGCCCTGCTAGGATGGCAAACAGGAGATGAGGCTCGATGTTCTTGAGAGGAAGAGAGAAATCTGGATCTTGCATACTACTGAGAGAAAAATGTAGATGGACCGACACGCTTGCTGTCCCATGTCTGGGGAAAGAAGAGTGTTTACATGAGGAAAAGGCCCTGAATGTGGAGGCTAGGGGAGGGATAAAAAACAACTTCTCCTGCCTTCTAACATGCCATGATGTGTCTGTATGTCCCAGAATAAATCTATATCTGTGATGGGTGTGAAAAGGGAGAAGTTGGGCGGACGCACTAAAGGAGAGGCGGTGTTGTCATTCGATATTATTAGGTGGGTGAGAAGGAATCGTGACATTTAAACAATTGTGAGGTTGAGGGAAACAAGAGCCTTTGCTCTGTGCAGAGCCCCATTCACCAGAGCCCCACATTAATGCCACCAGCAAGTCAGAAGACACTGGTGCGACAGTTGTTTGTTGATAACAGATTGTTCTACAAGGAGGGCAACTCATTTAGGAAATAAATAGTAGGCTTATGGGCTACAATATAATATAGGTACACTAAAAACCCGTTAGATGGGCTTACATGTCTTCCAGGAATGACTGGTCCCATTCTGTCCTGGTGTCTCCCATTGGATAATCGAACTCAGTGTTTACTGTGTGTCCTGGTCTGTGGCTTGACAGCCCTTCTGACTTGGTCACTTCCTGGGGGTGGAGCCCACACCACCCCATAATGCTCCACTAGGTGACGCAGCGTGGCAGAGTCTCATTTGCCAAGTGGCCCCGGTTAACGTACACTCTGCTACACGGCTCCACGGGACAGTTTATAAAACGCAGCGGTGACATTTCCAGCACCACATGCCTGTCATTATTTCTAATGTACCAGAATAGCTCAGGGGAAGGAAATGTGTTAAAAATAAAACAGATTAAGAGAATAAATACCCACGCTGTTGCCTTACCAAATACACTTTTTTAAAAAGTTTAATTTCTCCACCTAAAAGAAAGTGCACAAGACAGGTTCCTCTTTCCTCTCTCCTCCTCTTTTCTCACTCCATGCTGAACACTTTTTTCAGGCTGAAACTCTCATGAGCTGGGAGGCAAGACATTATCACTATGAAGACAGGCTGAAGGCCAAATGTACCTCTAAAATTCATTTTCTGTTGGCACTAAACCTAAGGATGAGTTTTCCCCCCCCTCACGTACTTTTCTCAGCTCTTTTCAGCCTACTTGTCTGACACAGCAAACACTGTGCATGTCCTTTGAAACAACACTCTAAACCACATGGTTAGGGGCTGCCTCAACCCTCTCACGTGGACCCCCAAGGTGGAGTCCCGAGTTCCTTCCCTGATTCTAGCTCTTTCATTTTCCAGCTCATTTTATCCAGCCCTGCCAATTTAATCATGCTAATACAGAGCCTTGCCGTGATCACTTCCCTAATGACTCTAGTCTGCTGACAAGATAAATCCAAATTTGTTAGCCTGTAACTCAAGGCCCTCCATTATTTGATCTCAGTTTACTCTTCCTGGCTTAGTTTTCACTATGGTGCTAAACGAACCCCTCCCTCCCACTGATCTGCTCCTACTGTCCCCTGAAAACCCGCTGGTGGCCCAGTCCCTGCAGCTTTGTCCCTGATGGCCCCACTGCCTTTCGTGGTTTGTGATCACCATCTGTTCCTCTTGGACTCTCACAAATTGGCAAAAGGCAGGTTACCTATCGAACTCTGACTAGCTAGATGACTTTGGGCAAATCACCAAACCTCTTTGGATTTGCTTTCTTGCCTTTACAACAAGGTGGTCAGAATGAAAGCTCTCTCAGGTCCTTTTCAATTCTTTGAAAAAAAAATTTGATCCAAAGTCTACACTATTTATTGAACTCTATAATTGGTGGTGAGTATACCACTCCAGCAGTACTCAGAAATCCTACAGAATTCTTGTTATCACTTATCACCATCCTACTAACTAGAAACTATATATATTGTCTGTTTCTCTTGACTGCGATATAAACTCTACGAGGATGAAGGACTTTTTTTAATGTTTGTTCACTGTATATTTCCAGGGATACTGTGTCTGGCAGGAAGTGGTGCTCAATATATATTTGGTTTAACTGTATGAAACTATGGATATGTGGCAATTTGACCCATGAAATTGTAATTTCATGGTCTAAACTAATATTTTTCAAATGAATGAGTGATACTGTGATAATTACTATGAAGAAACAACAGGCTTCCATGAGAGGATCGAGGAGGGTAAGGGATGGGAGTGGGGGGATGGTGTGCATTCCATGCCAGTGGAACAGAGAGTGCAAAGGCCCTGAGGTTTATAGAACTGAAAGAAAGTCAGTGTGGCCCTGAGAGAGGTCTGGGCTGGGACTGGAGAGATAAGCAGGCACCAGCTATGCTAGGAGTTTTGGATTTAATGCAAATGCAGAGGCAGGCCATTCAAAGCTTTTTTTATTTAAAAAAAAAATTACACTGACAACTGTGTAGAGAACAGATGGGGAGGGGTATGAACAGGAGCAGGGAGAACAGTCTAGAGGCTATTGCAGCAATACAGGTGAGAGGTGGTGGTATCTGGGCCCAGGGGACCACCCTCATTGATATCCTCTAGGTCAATGCGATCCGATAGAATTTTCCGCAATGATGGAAACATTCTTAGGCTGCACTGTCCAAATAGCTGCCCGAGCCAAATGTGGCATTGGGTGCTTGAAATATGGCCAGTGTGACTGAGAAACTGAATTTTAAATTTTATTTAACTTTAATTAATTTAAATAGCCACATGTCACTTGTGGTTACAGTGTTGAGTGTTGGCTTTTAAAAGTTCAATGGGCCATAACTATTATTTTAAAAGGATATTTTGAAATCATTATATACAGTAGATAATGAGTCACAATGTAAAACATGCACGGATGGGCAGCATGGTTTAATTAGTGTGGTTAACATTCGTCTCTAGATTTTAACCTTTCCTGCTTCCCAAAGGTAGTCTTCCATATACTCTGACCTGCTATTAAAAGTTAACATCTTCAAAACCAGCCTTAACTATCACCATTAGATATGATATATAGTACTCTATCTTTTATACTGTCCTTCCCTATGCTTTATCTCATATAAGCCTCACCGCAGACTGGAAATACAAGTTGGGAATATTACTCTCACCTGTGAGATGCAGAGAGCTGGCCTAATTTATTTGAGGTCATTCAGTAAGAAATGGAAAGTCCCATATAGCTTTTCCATTACAGGACCTCGTCAAAGAGTCTCCATTGGAGCAACAGGCTTCTAAAACTCAGAAAATTTACAACATGACACCATGAGCGATTTGCTAAGTCAGGCTATTAAAGTCACGTGCTGGTGCTCAGCTGTGGACAAAGTAAACACAAACGAGCACACATGTGGCCTCTTCAGCAACTACCCTCGGGCAGGTGTGCTGTCAAGCTCTTTCCGTACACGCTCTCATTTAGTCCTCACGACTCACCTGTGAAGTGGGACTTCTCCTCTAGGTGCCCCTGCATTTCCGCTACCCAGCAAGGGTAAGATGCAGGGAGAAGTGATGAATCGTGAACAAAGGCAGGTGAAGAAAAGGGCAAAAGTGGTCAGTGGGAAGAGCCTTAAGACCTCATCATTTATAAAGTCAGATCCTGTTGGAGGTAAGACTAAGTAGCCACACAGCTTCAAGTGCAGCATTAGGATGAGTGACATATATAAGACAGGCAATTAAGCAGAGGGAACAAAATAACCCAAATCTATTCCACTGACCTGATGTAGGGAGGCTCATTCGGTGTACATTGCATGACAGGAAAACAGATCAAATTGTCGAGGATGAAAATCTGATGCGGCACGATGGTCACATGATCATCTCACTATCTGTCCATTTCCACACTTTATATCATTTAGGAAAGTACTCCCGGTTAATATAAGCTTAAAAGGCAACTACCAGCACATCCATTAATGACAGTCTGTGATTTACACTGCACAATGAAATTCCTATGCCCGTGGCCCCTGCCAAACAAAAGAAAAGGGCCTCCCCAAAAAACAGCCTTCTAGGGCTTTTTGAGTAACAATAGCAACTGGGAGACTGGAATGCGTTTACTCAGCACAGCACTCTGGCCTCCTCTTGAGACCTTTTCAGATTTCCTCTCCCCTGCCCAAACACACATCCTGGCGGGGAAGCCTCCAGTAAATGTGTGATCCATGTTTCTCAACAGTTGGGTTTCTGTGATTGCCCCAGTCTTAAGTGAAGCTTAATCCCATCCCAGCTGAGCCCGGTCACTTCAGGGTGACTGAGCAAATGTTATCTTTGGGAAGTTCC
>PVKH010039587.1:0-11174 GCA_004027955.1 Chaetophractus vellerosus | reverse complement strand
TTGCCACAACTAATCAATCACCAAGTTCTTTTAGTTTTAACTTCTGAATACCCTTTCCACGCTAACTCTGGCCTCTGATCTAGTTCAAGAATTCACCATATCTTTCTTTAATTACTTATACCATCCTATTGGTCTCCCTGTCTCCAGCCTTTCTCCCCTCTGATCTAACTTCCAGGAACTATCCAAGTAGTCTATCTAAAATGAATAGCTGACTGTCACTATAATTCCCTTGCTAAGTGTTTCCTTATTATCCTTCAGTTCAAGCTCAAGCCCCTCGGCATGGCACGAAATTCTCTGGTGACATCTCCTTTTCATAGTATGTCCTTTCACAGTAAATTCATAGGATATATACTGCTAGTATATTCTATCAGGACTGAGCTACATTAAGGTGCATTTGCATGCCTCCATGTTGGGCTGGCTGAGTGAAGAGATTCTTCTCTCTATTCACCTCTATCACTGTATCTGCCACATCATAATGGAATTACCCACACCCACCCTTTCAAATTGGGCAGTAGGGGACAGGTCTTATGCACATTTGATAATCCTATAGTCCAACTTTTTTTTCATTCAATGAATATTTATCAGGGGAAGCAGCAGTGAACAAAGTCTCATTCCTCATGGATCTCCCATTCTAAGGAGGGTACTCCAGGAGACTGCCCACTACATAACATGCCCTTTCAAGCTATTACTTGAAAATAAAAATTTTGAAAATCAGGCAAATGAAAGATTCTTCTTAAACCACTGTCTAAGCGCACTGTCTGGAAATTTGCTCTGACTCATTTTTCCTTTGGTGACTAAGGCAACTTCCAAAAGATTGAACTGCCTTGAGTCTGGATTCTGTGGTCTTTAGTAAATGATAATCCTCCTAACTAGTGCAACACATTTTTCCATATTCCTGGAGATATAACCTCATATTCAAATAATCTTCTGAGGTAAGGCAGGAATAAATAACATCCCATTTAATTAGACACTAAAGAAAGCATAGATGAAAGATTTTAAAAGATACTCTGATACCATCATATTAGTATGCACTTCCCCACACTTAAAAATTCCATTCTCTTTGTATTAGAAGAGGCAAAGTGACATATTTCCTCTTTCCGTAAAATGTGCTTATTAGATAATTTCCTAAACGATTTTTATTCATGGATGGTACAATCAATTAGTCACTGTTCTCCTCAGGAAGGAACGACTTAGGACAAAAAAAAAAAATTACAAGAAACATAAAAAGTTTGAAATATCTCTGTTTTCCTCTTTGATTCACCCATTTAAAATAACTCCCAATTAAACATCTTTCTAGATTTCTAAATACCTGGATTTAGGCCTTTGCTGATTAACTTCCTCATGTTCCATGATTTTCACAACTCCATGCCTCTTCACACCTGTAACTCTAAAGACCTTTTCCACCTTTGAAGAGTAAGTTTCAATTATTTTCCTGCTCATTTCCTGAGCTCCTCTGCATCTCTATAAAAGCCGTCTTGCAGATTTCTCAAACTAATTATGCCCATTTTTCCCAACGCATAGCAAACCTGCTCCTCCTATTGTGTTCCCCAGCCCCGTAAATGATATCACCATTAATCCAGATGCTCAAGCCAAAAATCTGTGTGTCACCCGTGATTCCTTTTCCTTCCCACACTTAGTCCATCTCTACCTCCTGCTGATTCTTCATCCTAAATATCTCTCAAATCTGCTGACTCTGTTCCATGCCTACTACCATCTCACTGTCTCTAGCCCTAGTAACTTTTCACCTGGATTACTGCTTTACAATCTGCCATCAGTGCATCTATTATCCCCACATCTATCCAGCAGATAGAGTGATCTTTTTAAAATGTAAAGCTGATCATGTTACTAATTGACAGAACTGAATGTCCTCCCCTTGCTAAAAGGATCGAAGCCAAATTATTGAAGGGGCTTTTGGGCCCCTCCCAACCTGGTCCCTGCCTACCTCTCAAACATCTCTCACCACTCTCCTCTCTATCAAGCCATTTCCAAATGCTCAAATTTCCTTGACACCAGGGCACTTTTAAGCCTCCATACCTTTGTGCAGAATGTTTCTTTGGCTCATCGCATACCCTTCTGCTTCTCTTGAAAAAGATCTTCCCCGGCTCTCTGAGAAGATTCCCCTTCTCTTTGTTCCCCACACACATCATGCTTTGTAACCACTTGCTCCATGCCTGTCTTCCCATTAGAATTTAAGTGCCAGGGGGAGGGACTGTGCCTGTTTTGTTCATTCCAGCATCCCCAGCGCCAAGCACAAAGTAGTCAGAATAAATATTTGTTAGCTAAAGGATTCTTGATTCTAACAGAAAAGTCCTCATTAAAAAGAATTGAGGGGGAACATTATTAGAAAGCTTAAGAAACATTATCTTTTCAAAAGGCACAGCTGGTCACATTTGACCATTGGTGAAAATCTGTAACATGCTGATGTTTACGTTAAATCCCAAATGCTAAGTGTGCAGACAGACCTACAATCCAGGAGGGTGTTCAGCTGCCCAAATTTGACATCTGGACTTACTCATTTTAATTTGACTGTTTGAGGTTAGCTTCCACAGCTGTTATAGAGTTGTAATTGTCAATCATTTGGTTTTTAGATCATAGTTTAACTGACTTGGAAGAAGAAAACAACTTTTCAGAAGACATATTTTGGACTTTGTTCAAACAACTAACATTCTTCCTCCTAGAATCCCATTTAGAGCTCTCTCAGATTATGTATATCCTTCACTAAAGGATAAATACAGTGAATGGAGTGTGGACAAGTTTCTAACTTGTCCTTGGGAGCTGAAAATTTAATATAAGGCCTTTGAAAATAAAAACTAAAATTTCATGAAATGCTGAAAATTAGAGTAGAGCATTTAAGTTTCACTCCATTCATTCAGCAAATATTCACTGGACCCTTGTGGCTTGTGATAAGTGCTGTGGCAGCACTGCATTTTGATGTATTTTAGAATGTACTTCTTGTCACCTTTCAGACAAGAGCTAGGCATTCTACTTGTATGTGTCAGGGAAGGGTTTTTGCAGAACACAGGAGAAAAATCCTTGGCCTCTGAATTTCAAAAGCCTAAATTTGGAAAGTCTTGGGCATAACATGATGAAAAACCATGTACTCAGTTGGAACATTTTTTTCCACCCCCAGACTAGATAAAGATCTAAGCCAAAAGGAAAGGCAAGGATCAAAGACAGAAGAGGGGAAATAAAGGGAGAGCGGAAGAAAGGGGAAGGGGGAGATGAGAGGAAAGGAGGGTAGAAAAAATAGGAGTGAGCCCAGAGGGAAGCAAAGAATGTGATGCTGGGGACTCTCCCATATGGGACCCTGATCCAGATCTCCCTGGACTCTATCCAGCTGGAGAGAAAGTTGGAACCTCCGTATAGATTTGAGGATCTCAGGTAAATGGGAACTCATTCTACTTTTCCCTGGGAGAGTTGAGGAAAGCAAGAAGACAACAGAGTTTTCCTGTGTTTATCGCTGTATCCGTGAAGATCCAATGAGGAAAACAGACAACTCTGAGCATTTAAAACAGGAATTTTAATTGTAACAGGGTATTGGTTACACAGGTAATAGAGAAACCGGGACTCCAAATGGAATAATGACACCATCTAGAGATTAGCAGCTGCAGGAAGCCACTACTATCCCTATACCAGAAGGACAAAAGGAAGAGGGGGTGTTATTGAAGCCTAAGAGCCAAGGTCATGCAGGAAAAACTAGAACCCCAGCAGGCCTGTTCAGAGGCAGTAGAACACAGAGGAAATGCAGCAAATGCAAACGCTGGTGCAAAGAAGGTAGGGGAAATCCTGGCTTCTCTCTTTTTCTGACTCTCCAATCTCTCACAAAGGCCTCACAAGGGCCAAACCCAACTGGAATCCAGCCGACATGGGATGTTAAGCCTACAGGTGTCAGCCACATTATAGCAGAACAGGTGAAGGGTGAGGCATGTATTTGAAGGCACAATCTGGAAGGAAAAAATGTATATATGGGATATTTAGGACTATGGACCTAAGACAGCCTTACAGAGTCCCCAACATGGCTCAGAGGGGCCCAAAGCAAGGCAGACATGACAAGGGAACCTAAAGATGGAAAGGGGCTATGGAGCTGGGACAAGGAAAACACATTAGACATCTACCTGGGTAAAAATCAAAGACAGGTGGGGCCTCAGACATCTCTGTGGATTCTACCTTGGGCAGAAGAGGACCAGATTCTGACCTCCATCATAATGTTAGGCCCATATAACTGCCTCTTACCTTCACTCTCATACCACATTTAGATGATACTCCAAGGGAGGAGGGAAAAACCAGATAGCAGAATGGAGGTGAATCTGAGTCCACATATAACCTGCACTGATGAACAGACACAGCCCTTGGTCTAAAAGAAGCCATTGAATGCTTGGGGAAGGATGGACACATAACACAGATGACTGCAATGAGTAAGAAACAGCTCATGTTAAAAGATGCACAGGGACTGGAGATGTACATAGAGAACTTCCAATACTTGCCTGCAGTACTGGAAATAATGATATTTGATGTAAGCCTTGAGGGATGAATAGGGATTTAGCAAGCAGATCCAGGGGAGGGACGGAGAGTATTCAAGTCAGAGGAAACATCATATGCAATGTACAGCGGCATGGAATATTCCAGGAAAAGCAAACCATTAAATGTAGCTGGAGATGGGAAACAGGAATGAAGAGTGAGAGAAGGGAAGGAAAAGTAAACCAAATTTTAAAAGGGACTGAGAAGACAATTAGACAAGACATTTCCAAATCAGTATCTCAAACTTTCAGAGTCTCTTTCCAAAGGATCCTCACCTCTTTGCTGTCTTCCTATATCTTTTTCAATGCACTGATTTTCAAGAGCATCCAGTCCATTCCTTATGCAACTACAGCCCATTTGGGAAACATGGCAGATCTCTCAAGGCGTATCTTCTTTTCCATTAGTACATGAGGAAGGGTTGGAGTGATAGGATGGGTGAATTTCAGCTTTGATGAGCAGCATCGGCAACTTGTAGGAAATGAGTCCCTTAAAATGTATCCTTTTGTAGGTTTGATGAAGTCATTTCTAGAATTTACTCTTGAACTAAAGATTTAAACCTTCAGGCACCTCAGGTGGTCTTACAGAATTGTGCAATCCAAAAAACAAATATACTTAAGCCATCTAAAATATATTATCTCCTCACTGAGCAAACTTTTACAATGAGACAAACTTTAGATTAGTATGTAACTCATCAATCTGTCAGAACTCTTCTCAAAATACTGTATTTTGCTATTTTTTAACAGAGAAACAAAATCATTGATTTACAAATAGTCTCATATATCACTATTCCAGAAGTGATATTCCTAAATTTGCCTTTATAATCTAATAATTAAAGAAATAAAAATAATTGTTCTCTTCATGTTTACAAAACAGGAAATGATTATATGATGGAAAGCAAATAAAAGTCACTGATCTGTTTGGTTTTTTTTGTTGTTGTTTACCTCATTACTGATTCCCGTTCCAGAGAGATCTAATGATACCAAGGAAAATACGTTTACAAGATGTTCAATTCCTATGTCAGTTAAATTTTCACAATTGCGTAAATTCAAGTAGTTTAAATTAAGGCACCTGAAAGAAGGAAACATAAGAAATTAATTTTAGCATTTGATCACAAAGATAGTAACAATTTCAGCATATAAAAACTATTTTGGGAAAAGAAATGGTATCAAAGCAAAGACTTTGCTTTTCTAGACATAAAATCTTAAAGTAGAAAATAATTCAGAATTTTAAAAAGGAGGTTTTATGTAAAATTTTGTTTCTTTGATTTAGTTGGATGTTGCAATTATAATTTTAACCTAAAAATCACATGAACACAAAAACCCATCAAGTAAGTACCATGATAAATGATAACTGAGAGTGTATAATTACGTTTCTCACTTACTTCTTACAAATTTGCTAAAGAAAGGCTTGATCCTTAGTGAAAACAAGACAAACATACTCACAATGTGGAGCAAAATGAGTAAGGGGGATGAAGAATAAACCCATGAGCCAGATTATTCCTTGGGAAATGCTGGTGTAGAGGTTTACATAGATATAATTTCTTTGAAAAGTACACAGAGGTCACCCATGTCTAGATATTCATAACTTCAAGAATGACTCCATCTCACTCTTTCTCTTAGGTGAAATTAAGAAGCAGTTCAGATACAAT
The DNA here is from genome assembly GCA_004027955.1 of Chaetophractus vellerosus. Taxonomy (NCBI): domain Eukaryota; kingdom Metazoa; phylum Chordata; class Mammalia; order Cingulata; family Chlamyphoridae; genus Chaetophractus; species Chaetophractus vellerosus. Next base: position 5,008 of record PVKH010039587.1, on the reverse strand, counting down.
CAAAAGTTAAGTTCCATCTGACTTCTATGTCTTTTATTTGGTTTTACAGAGTATTTGACCAGCTCCTGGGCGTCCCTGATGTTCCCCAATTGATTTGAAGTCTTGCTTCTAGGTATTTATTGATCTTTCCTATTAGCAAATATACAAGTATTAATGATAGGACATAAAATATCACTGTGTTATCATACCGCTCTGAGAGTTTCACAATAGAGGCATCACCCAGGTGGATACAGTTACTTAAATTTAGCTCTCTTATCTTTATGCTCACAGGACCATCAAGAAATTGCTTTAGTCCCAAATCACCAAGTCTGTAGGAAAGAATGACAAAAACTTTACATGTGATTTTAAATGTAAATCTATAGAATATTACTAAAAGAATAGTTATTATACATTATATTATATATTTCAAATTAGCAAAGTAATATCTAAACGCTGGTGTTTCGTCAATATTGTAATACCAAATTTGATTATGTAGCTTTTAATGTAATAGAAAAGTATAAATGATAGTAATGGGAGAAGTATTAATGAAAATGTTATTCTTGTTTGTTTGTTTAATTAGGTGACACAATTATTGTAAGACAGATGGCACACAGGGTCTCTTTCTCTTGGATTAAAATGTGACCAGGTTAATAGTTCCAGATACAATCTCCTTCAATACCCAAACTTACAAGAGGTAGAACCAAGACTAACAAACTTAAATGTAATTTGGGAGGACATTTCGCTAAATATAAGCCCAATGAAGCTAGACTGGAAAGCAAACAGGCGACCTTTCCTTTCCTTATGAATGAAGGAAGACCTGATGACAGAAGAAAACCCTGACCTCTCCCTTTCCACACTGTCTGTCCCTAGTCAGAGACACCTATTGTGTGACCACACCAAGCCCTGCCAAGGCCCTGCTTTATAAAGTAGAAGAAGGCCTGTTTGGCCCATCAGTTCCCTGTCTTCTATTTGGGGTCTTTATTTCTGATTTCATTTGGAGGCCACCAATTCCTTCTAAAAAGTACTGCAGGAAGTAAAGTGGGACAGGTGACTGCACACTGCATCATGAGAGAGGCAGTTTTCACACACAACAATCCTACATGTTGTGTATGGAGAGGAAGAGTCCTGGCAACAGTTCATGCAAATAACTGACATTTTGTATGTCCCCACTTGGTCGTATTTGCAAAGAACTGAGCCGTACAGGGCAGACAGAGATCCCTTTTCAATTAAAGAGGCCATAGCAGGTGGGTGCCCACTGTGTCCCTCAACCCACCTTCCTTCTGCCACATGACAAGGGGACTGTGTAGCACCTGGGGGAGTAGTAAAAGTCTGGGGTCCAAGGGTGGCAGGGAGGGAGGGAGGACTGAATTATTCATCTAAAGACATTTTTCAGTAACAGGAAAACAAAATGAAACATGAGAATAAGTTCTGCTAATATCACTGTGGCTCATTACCTACATTCATCATTAATAAATGACAGGTTAGAAATGAGAAGGTTAGAAAAAAATGAAGATGCCATTTAAAAAGAAAAGAAAAAGAACAGATGGCAAAAAAAAAAACCAAAAAATTTAATAAGAATAACACCCTAACTTAAGCCATCAAAACCAAAATTGACTGTTTAGAAAATTAAATTAGTAAGTAGAAGGCATATATGAGAAGTTCTCTTGGAATGCAGAACAAAAGTATGAATAATTTAAAAAATAAATGAGATAGAAAATTAAGATTTCCACCTTTGAATAAAGGGGGTTCTTGAGAAAGATAAAAGAACAAATAAAAACAAACCCACAGTAAAAGATATATGAAAGAAAGCTTTTTGAATAACAAAACACAGTCCATACATTTACAAAGACAAAACAAATAAAAATAAGAAAGCAAAAAATAAGTCCAAATAATAAAATGCATAGCAGAGGCAAAAGAACACCAAATATAACAGTGTTATAATAATTATAAATATAAATACTTTAAAATAGTCCCTATTTTGAAGACAGATTCTCAAATTGGTTTAATAAATAAAATCTAAACTATAAGTAGTCTAAAAGAAACACATTTAAAATAAAATGACAACAAAATTAAAAAGGAATTACAGGGAACCAGCTGTGGCTCAATTGGTAGAGCTCTGGTTTACTACATGGGAGTCCCCGGGTCCGGTTCCCGGAGCCTCCTCGAGCAGGCAACCCACCTGGAGCAGGCAAGCCACCGCGGGCTGGCAAGCAAAGCCACCGCGAAGCAGGCAAACCATCGCAAGCAAGCAAAGCTGCCGCGTAGCAGGCAAGCCGCCGGGAGCAAGCAAGCTGCCGCGCGGTGAGCCGACTCGGCGGGATGCCGCAGCAGGGTAAGACAAGCAGACACAGAAGAACACCAAAAAAGCAAATGAACACAGCAAGAACAAGCGTGGGGGGGGGGAGATATAAAAATAAATAAAAATAAATCTTAAAAAAAAAAAAAGGAATTACAAGGATGGATTGGACAAACTTAGATAAAAGTAATACCAGGGTGGCAATATATATATTAAGTCACAATACTATGCTATATAAAGATATTAAACAAGATGAACAGGGTTATTTTCTATTGATTAAAGGTACTACCTCCAATGAAGTTGATTTGATTTGATTGAGGATAGAATTTTGGGATAATATTCTTTCCTTCCTTGAAATGGCATATGGTATAATGATGTAGCTATCAAAAAATATATATCTATATTTTAAAAATCAGATGGACTGTGGATTTGTCCTCTACAACAGAAATACTAAATATATAATATATAATAATATAAACAATAATGAAAATAGAAATACCAACTAGATAAATACATCTATACATAGATATATATAATTTCTGTTGCAAAGAAAGAAATCCGAGGGTAGCCTGTCTTTTTTTTTTATTTTAGTCATGAATTTTATGCAACATATAATGTAGCATAAATGAAAAATAAAGCAAAAATAGTTATAAATTCACAATAAGTGTAATGATGCAATTTTGTGGAAGACAGCTTTTGGCAAATAAACAAAAAAGGGGCATAAAATTTGAATAGTATAATTAATGTAATTTAAGTTCCATGGAATATTTAATGATGTTCAATATGCTAAACAATATAACCAGTTTCTTCCCCACTATCCCCTGCCCCTAAATAAGAAACCCTCAATTCCAAAAAACCAAAATGTGCAGGCCACATTTTTATACCATAATGTTATAAAAATAAAAATTAATAACAAAATAATAATTACTTGGAATTTTCAGTATACCTTAATAATGGTATACTGGATTGGATTAAAGAAGAAGCCAAATAAATACATAAAACTATTTTTTCCAAAATTAATTTATGTATTTAACACAATTCCAATAGGATTTAATCCAGAATGTGACAAAATAATCAAAATAATTCTAAAGTTGATCTGGAAGAATAAATTGGCAAGAACAGCTAATTGACTTAGAAGACTAAAAAAAAGAGTCACATTCTATTAGATACTAAAACATATTATCAAGCAGTAATAAGAACAGATAGAATTTATTGAGTGCTTATTATGTTTCAGACACTATTCTAAGCACATTATATGAATTAACTTATTTGATCCTCACAAGAATCCTATGAGATATATACTCTTTCCCATTTTCAATTTATCCTTGTAATTTTATTGTGTTTTCACTTTCTATATTTTGAGGCTACTTTATTAAATACAAATTTTGGATTGTTCCCTATTGCTGGTGAAATGAACTTTTTATGATTATTAAATGACCCTTGTTATCTGTAATGTTTTTGTTTACATTCAAACAAACGTTTGGTGCTAATATCTTTCTTTCAGTTTGTATTTGCATAGTATATCCATTTACATTGTTTTGGCTTTCAAACATACTGTACTTTTAGAAGTATCTCACAGTTGAATTTTTTTTAAAATCTAACCTGAAATCTTTTTTTTTTTAAGATTTATTTTTATTTATTTATATATTCCCCCCTGCTGCTTGTTCTTGCTGTGTTCATTTTTGCTTTTTGGCATTCTTCTGTGTCTGCTTGTCTCCCCCTGCTGCAGCATCCCGCCAAGTCTGCTCACCGCACAGTGGCTTGCCTGCTCGCGGCGGCTTGCCTGCTCACGGCAGCTGAAATCTTGATTATTTGTATAGTCAATCTTCTCAGTCTTTCCACCTTATATGTTATACTCTTTGATATTTTCCTCCTTTTTTTTACTCTGCTGTCATGTCTTCAGAGTTATCTTCTAGCTTTGTATTTCTTTCCTCAGTGAGTGCTAGTCTTCTGATTACCAATACACTGAGATTCTTTATTTCAATATTATATTTCAATTCCTAAAATTATTGTTTTCAACTCCATCTGGTCATTTTCAAATATTTTATTGCCTGCTCATATTTTTGATCCCACCATTTATTTCTTCAAATATTTCATAAATAGATATAGTATTCTATATCTGATCTCAAATTCCAATAGCCTCAAATTCTTTGAAGGTCAGGTTTATTTTGCTGTTCCTGATGACTCTTTCTCATGGTAACTCATTTCCTTGTGTACTTGGCAATCTTTAATTGTGAGCACCTATTTATTTGCTCTCAATCTATGGGAATCCTGGAGGCCTAAACAGAAGATGCCTTCCTCTAGAGGAGCTGTAGCACTGGCTTCTTGTAGAACCCTGGGTTCTACTGACCTGAAACCACTTTGTCCCTTTTGAAGAGGTCTTTATCTATCACAATGTAACACATTAACCCAAAACTTTGTGGCTTAAAATGACAAGCATTCATTATCTCACAGTTTCTGGGTTTCAAGAATTTGGGAGTGGATTAGATGGGTGGTTCTGGCTCAGGGTCACAAGGTTGCAACCCAGATACCAAATGGGATGTCAGTCATCTGAAGGCTTGCCTGAGGCTGAAGGGCCTGCTTCTAAGCTCACGCATGTGGCCTTTGACAGAAGGCCTCATTTCCTCATGGGCTGTTGGCTAAAGATCTCATTTACTAATCCAGGTTTTTCCTATTCCAAATCCCATATTTAATAATAGGGAACATGGTTTTTTTTGTTTTTGTTTTTTTTTT
>PVKH010039586.1:0-11169 GCA_004027955.1 Chaetophractus vellerosus | reverse complement strand
CTCTTGCTTCAGTTCGCGGGTGGCTGGCTGCGTTCCATTCGCGGGCGACCTGCCCTGCCCGTGGCGGCTTTTGCCCTGTCCGTGGCAGCTTTTTGCCCTGCCCACGGCGGCTCTGGCCCGCCCATGGCGGCTTGCCATTCTCAAGGCGGTCTGCCCGCTAGGAGAGGTCCCCGGGAACCGAACCCGGGGCCTCCCATGTAGTATCCCAGCGCGCTCTTTATCCACTGAGCTATCTAGCCGGGCCCCCATAAATATCTGTTGAATGAATAAGTTAGAAGGAGAGGGTGTGGTTGAAGCAGAGCCCCTCCCCCACCCCACACGCCTTCCTCACTGTCCCGACCCACTGCCCCTCCATCTCCAGCTCTAACCTGTTCTTGATCCTCATGCCTGTTTACAGTGATCCTGGGTCTGGGCTCATTTTTTTCTTCCTTTTCCTGAAGAACTGAAACCAAGGGCTCTCGCTCAGCTCAGCCCCTTTAAGTCGGTCTCTGTTGAGAGTTTGCAATAAGTGGGGGGCAGGAGAGAAAAAAATGAGTCCATCACAATGTGGAGAAAGTGCCTGCTCCACCACCACGTGGCTTCCCACAGCAATTTGTCATACCCCCAAACTGTAGCTGCGAGGCCGCCCTGTACCCTAGCGAGGAGGCCCTTACTACCCAGCTGCTGCACAGGTGGCTCTTCAGAGGGGACATTTACAGAAAGGTGCAGTGGGCCCCTCAACAGATTTTTACCTGACAGCCGCCCTGCACACAGCCCTGTACTAGACCCTCAGCAAATTAAAAACAAAACAAAAGAGGTGGCCATTCACTCATTCATTCATCATTCATTTTTGTGGTCCTTAAACATTTGTTGAGCACCTACTATGTGCCAGACACTGCTCTGTGCTGCAGTCCTTGATGTCACAGAGTTTATAATTAAATTTACATGGAAGCAGATGTGGCTCAAGCGATTGGGCTCCCGTCTACCATATAGGAGGTCCAGGGTTCGATTCCGAGGGCATCCTGGTGAAGGCAAGCTGGCCTGTGCAGAAAGCTGGCCTGCACGGAGTGCTGGCCCATGCGGAGAGCTGTCACAGCAAGATATTGTAACAAAAGGAGACACAGAGAGACAATAAGAGACACAGCAGACCAGGGAGCTGAGGTGGTGCAAGAGATTGAGCAGCCTCTCTCTCATTCTGAAGTTCCCAGGACTGGTTCCTGGTGCCGCCTAAAGAGATGACAAGCAGGCACAGAAGAATACACGAGAGAGCAGACAGAGCGCGCAAGAGCGCGCAAGACAGGAGGAGGGGGGGGGAGAAATGAAAAAATAAATAAATCTTTTCTAAAAACAGAATTTACAGCTTAGATGGCAACCCCGTATAGACCAGGGATTCTCGGCCTCGGCACTGTCGGAAATTTGGACCAGATGATCAGTTCTCGAGGGGGCCTTCCTGTGCATTGCTGGGTGTTTCTCAGTATCCCTAGCCTGCAAATACCAGTCACACGCCTCCAGTCATGACAACTAAAAATGTCTCCAGACTTTGCCAAATGTCCCCAAGGGCCCACAATTGCCCCTGGTTGAGAACCACCAGTCTAGACAATTATATTTTTCCCAAATCCAGATTGAACCATAATTACCAGAAAGAAAGAAAAATTAAAAATATTTTTGCAGTTTGATCTTTCCTCTCTCTTTCTCCCTTTCTGTTCCTAGTTAATTTGGAAAGGGCGAGCATAATAACAGCTAACATTTGAAAAGGGCACAGAGTAAGTGTTCATTTTTACTCTAATGATAAAATTATGACCCAGCACTATATTCAGCACTTTTAAGTTCCTTATCTCAATTACTCTCACAACAACCCTGAAAAGAAGATGCCATCCATGCCCATTTTACAGATGAAGTAATGGAGGTTCAGAGAGGCTGAGCAGTTTCCAGCCACACCAAGAGCAGAGGGCAGAGCTGGGGCTCAGAGCGTGAGATCTTCACCACCACACTCGACGGCCTCCTTCTCATTCATCCATGTATCTCCAGCCCTGGCACAGAGTCCTGCACATAGTAGGTACACAATAAACATCTGCTGCCTGAATGAACGAACAAAAGGATGGGGGAAAGGATTATGAGAAGGATCTGGAGAAGCATGGGCTACTATTTCTGGGCATCTATTCTCTTTCTTCGTTTCATCATCCCTTCCTCTCTCCCTCCCTCCTTCCATTTGGCAAGCATTTCCTGGGCACCTGGGTTGTACTGGCACTTAAGAGGGATCCTGCTTTCAAGATCTCACAGCAGAGCAGGAGACATGAGATATGTTTGGAAATATCTGCTATGTCAGATGCAAAGTGATAGGCCGTGTTCTAAGTGTCTGCAGAGATGCAGTGTCAGTCAAACTCTTTTGGTTGAAGGTGATAAAAATCTCTGCGCCAGCTGGCTTCAGCAAAAAAGAGAAGTTACAGGCTCCTGTCACTGGAAAGTTCAAGGCTTCAGGCAGGGCTGCATCAAGATGTTCAGTGAGGTCTTCGGGAATCCTTCCCTCTGGTTTTCTTTGAGTTGACTTCCTTCCTTCTTATCAAGATGGCCACCAGCAGCTTTCAGCCTATAACCTACCAGCTCAGCAACTCCAGCTGAAAGAGAGCACCACCTGTTTAATAACTTCAGCCAGAGTTCCAGGAATCTCATTGGACTGACCTGACTCATGTACCTATTCTTGAGCAAAGCACCCATGGGCAAGTGGTGCTTTGATCTAGAACTGGGTTTTGAACCCACCCATGAGACCTGTGGATGGGGACAGCTCCACCTGAGCTGTTATGACTTGAGTTGTGCCTCCCAAAAAGATCTGCTGAAGTCCTAACCCCCAGCACCTCAGAATGTGATCTTACTTGGAAATAGGGTCGATGCAGGTGTAATTAGGCTCAGAGATGTTAAATAACAAGTCACATAGCTGGCATATGGGCTCAGAACCATTTAGTCAAATTACCTCAAGAAAATGGTTTTCATGGGGGCCGGCTGTAACCCAGTGGATAGGGCGCCGGTTCACCACATGGGAGGCCCCGGGTTCGGTTCCCGGGGATCTCTCCAAAGCGGACAGACTGCCTTGAGAAGGGCGAGCCGCCGTGGGCGGGGCAGAGCCGCTGTGGGCAGGGCAAAGCCACCACGGGCAGAGCAAGTCACCCGCGAACGGAGCAGATCCGCCCGTGAACGGAAGCGGAGCTGCCCATGAATGGCAGCAGACTCGCTCACGAACGGAGTGGAGCTGCCTGCGCAGTGACCTGACTCGGCGCGTCGCCACAATGGGGGAGACAGAGCAGACACAGAAGAACGCAGAGAAATGAACACAGCAAGAGCAAGCAGAAAGGGGAAGATACGTAACAAAACAAACAAAAAAAAAAGAAAATGGTTTTCATAATAAGGACGTAGGTCTCATGGAATCTTCTAGAAAAGCTGTAGCCCCAGAAAGGGCAGGAATCAGAGTTGTTCCAGGGACCACATTAGTTAGAGTTAAAGGACATTCGAAGACTCTTGTGCCCTCATCTTTACTTGACCACTCAGTGTCTTTGTCTTTTAGTTCCTATTCTTGATAGAGACAACAGTTGGCCACCAGCCAGCCAATGGTTTGGTTCTCCTGGGCAGATGTCTGCCCTTATCCAATCAGCCATGGCTAGGGTTATGAAGGGCTGCTGATTTCAAGGAAAAGGTTGAGCTAGAAGAGGAAGTTGGGCATGGCATAAAAATCTAGTAATCTCTGCTACAAAATAACATTTGAATGTTGGGTTGTTGAACCTGGGCATAGAGTAGCCACTGTTCTTGTCTTCTAAGAGGTTATGCCTCTTTTACTTATTACTGTTAATCTTATATCATTATTAATCAATAGCTATTATTCTTTGACCATTACTATGTGCCAGGTATGGTACTTTGAAACAGTAATCTCATTTAATTCCTTAAAAGAAAATGACGCAGTCAGAGACCTTTCTTCATGTATGGCAACCCCAGGGACATTTGGGATTTAAGAGGTATGCTTTGGGGAAAGAGCTATAATTATGCAACTTTCATTTCATCAGAGAAGCTAAGTGGTAGGTGGAGTTTTAAAGGAAGGCAAGGAACTGGGCAGGCAGATGCTAAGTGGGAGACTGTTCCAGGCATAAGGGAAATGGGGGTGGGTATGAAAAAACCAAGAGCCAGCCAAAGGAAATTTGGTTTGATTGGATAAAATGGCCAGTGAAAAGGAATCTTGATAAGGGGCATTGGAATGGGCAGGGGGAAAGTACAGAGATCTTCAACTCACCGACTCTACCACCACCCCCTCCCCTCTTCCAGCAGGTTAGCCTAACCAGGGTCCCCTACCCCTTTCTTGCTGGAGCGTCCTCCTGACCTGCTCCTTGGCTCTGGCCCTCACTTCCTATTTGCTATTCCTGGATTAACCCATGTCACTATCTCCATGTTTCCAGCCCCAGCTTGGCGACCTGACCCCGATTCCTGCCCAGTCCATTGGATTTTCCACTTGGTTTGGAGCTCTTGAGCTGGACCGAGACTACTCTGAGGAATGCCACTCACTGGTTCAACAGAAAGGACCCAAGCAAGTCAGCTTCTTTGACATGAAGATGGTGTCAGTCTGGTGGGGGCCAAGAGGGTGTGTTTTAGTTGTCTGTTTGCTTGTAAGGAATAGATACTCAGTCACACCACCTCACACACGGAGGGTTTGTTATGAGGTTGCTCAGAGAGAAATAAAGAAACAAGGAGAGAGGTTGTCATTTGGTTGGCCTTCTTGGACTCCAGAGCTGGAGAGGAATTCTCTATTTAGGGCCACTCTAGGGAAGCTTGGAGCAGTGGGGTCTTCATGCCACAGCCCCACCCTCAGCTCCTCTCTGACTTCTCTCTATATATCTGCTTCTTTTTTTTGTTTCATCTCCTAAATTTCCATCTGTTCAGCATAATTTCATTATGCTTGCCCCCTCGATTCTCTGTAAGAGAGAGCCCTGTTGGAATTAAACTAGTGGCTTTCATCTCTGCTTTAATGAGAGAGGTGGTGACTCATGGATACAACAGAAGGTATTTCCCCTCCCGAGGATGATGCAATCAGCCTTTTGGGTCTAACTAAGGGGCTGAAAAGGAGAGGCTGTCAGGCAGATATGGATATCCTGAAAGATAAAAAAAAAAATCTTTGGCTTTTTAAATTTAGAGACAATCAACCCTTCCGTTATTTGAGATGGAGGGTGAGAAAATCTCTTTGGTGTCAATTGGTCTAGAAGGAGAAGCTGGCCAGTCAAGACTGACGGACAGAGACTGGGGATGTATAGAGACCAGACGTCTTTCTCCCATCCATCATTAGAAGGAGAGACATAGGGACTTCCAGGAAGATGGCAGACTATTAAGACACAGGACTCTCTTCTCCTTCCAAAAAATAGCTAGAGGACAAGCTGAAAGAGCCTAGAAAAAGATCTTATAGGGTTAGGACACTAGATGAAGGCTAGACACTTCCCAGAGGAGAGAAGGACAAAAAAGAGAAATCATGACAACAGAATTGTGAGTTGAAACCAGCAGCTACTGCTGCTGGCACCATCCCCCACACTAAAGCTGCTTCAGAATTCTCAGGCCTCTGAGCCTGGCTACAGACAAAGGGGGCTCCAGGGATCCACCACCCCAGGAAAGGGGAGAGAGAGGGACACAGCCTAAGGTTGACTCAGCTTCTGATGCACAAATTTGGTCTGTTGTGTACAACCAGCCCTTCCAGGATGGGTGGGACCACACGGTGGTTTCCCTGGGAGCCAGCAAAGGACTAGAGAAATCCAACCCTCGCAATCTCCCTCTGTTCTAGCTGGGACTGATTGTTGAGGACATCACAGGAAAGGCAAGAGAGGGACACAGCCTAAGACTGACTCAGCTTTTGACTCACAAATTTGGTCTGCTGTGTCCCAGGAGCCCTTCCAGGCCAGGTGGGGCTGTGCTATTGTTTGTCTTTAGGGCAGGCAAGGGTCTAAAGATATACAACCCCCCAATCCCCTTCTCAACTATTGGGGACTGATTGTTGAGGACTCAGAGGGGAGTGGAAATATTTCCTAGCCAGGAAAAGAGAGGGGGCTGCCAGAAAAGGCTGGAGAATTGTCTCAGAGAAAGTTTGAATTACAAGGCTCCTAGCCTCCAGACAGGAAGCTCTATCACATTGATCCAGTCTCTGTTGCAACAAATATACTCCACCAGGCACTGAACTGAGAGCTGTCAAAGACCACCATCTTCTGGCAGACCAAGGAAGTGCATGCAAGAAAATTAAAAGTAGGAGAGGCTTTTTCTGGCCTCTACAGCCTCTCTCCCCACGACCCTAGGAAGCAGGTCTACAACCAATTACTGGGTCCAGTGCCCAGTTTTGAGCAACCAGGAGGACAATCCTAACAATCCAGGTTGAGCCAACAATCAAAGAGCAGTGGTAACACACAGCCTCCCGCCACTAAATCCCTACAAAAAAGAAAGAAATTGAGAATCTGGTAAACTACATCCTAATCAGATGTCTCGGCATCAGCAAAAAATTATGATCCATACTAAAAAAAACAGAAGACATGACCCAAGAAATGGAATATATCAAAGCCTCAGAAGAGACACAGAATCTGAGAGAACTAATCAGTGAGATGCACACAAATTTCCAAAATCAAATTAATGAGTTGAAAGACAACATGGTTAAGAGCTAAATGACATCAAGAAGACATTGAGCAAGTGCAAAAAAGAATATGAAATCCTGAACAGAAAAGTAACAGAGCACATGGGAATGAAAGAAAAATAGTTGAGAACACAAACACTAGAGGCATACAAAAACAGACTTGAAATGACAGAAGAAAGAATAAGTGATACCAAAGACAGAACACCTAAAATTGGAGAGAGAAAAGAACACAGAGAGAAAAGAATGGAAAAAATTGAGCAGGGGCTCAGAGAGTTGAATGCAACATGGAACGCAACAAAGTACATGTCATGGAAGTTCCAGGAGAAGAGAAGGAAAAAGGGACAGAAAGAGTTTTTGAGAAAATAATAGCTGAAAATTTCCCAACTCCCATGAAAGAAATGGACTTACATGTCCAAGAAGCACACCGTACCTCAATCAGAATAAATCTGAATAGACCTACTCCAAGACACATCCTGCTCAGAATGTCAAATGTCATAGATAGAGAGAAAATTTCTCAGAGCAGCAAGGGAGAAGAAAACCATCATGTACAAGGGACATCCAGTATGACTTATTGCGGATTTCACTTCAGAAACCATGGACACAAGAATACAGTGGTATGATACAATTGGATACTGAAACAGAAAAACTGCCAGCCAAGAATTCTTTATCCAGCAACACCGTCCTTCAAATACGAAGGCGAGTATAAAATATTCACAAACAAACTAAAAGAGTTTGCAAAAAAGAATCTACCTTGCAGGAAATATTAAAGGAAGCCTTAAAACCTGAAAGAAAAAGACAGAAGAAAGAAGCTTGGAGGAGAGTATAGAAGAATGAATAGCAAAAAAGATAACCAAAAGAGTAAAAAGACAGACAAAAATACGATATGACATATGCAAATCAAAGAGTAAAATGGTTGAAGTAAATAGTGCATTTACAGTAATATCATTGAATGTGAATGGATTAAACTCCCCAATCAAAAGATACAGTCTGATAGAATGGCTAAAAAAACATGAGCCATATATGCTGCTTACAAGAAACTCACCTTAGACTCAGGGATACAAAGAGGCTGAAAGTGAAAGGCTGGAAAAAGATATTCCACGCGAATAGTAACCAAAAATGAGCAGGGGTAGCTATTCTAATATCAGCCAAAACCGTCTTTAAATGCAAAAAAGTTATGAGATCCAGAAGGCCATTATATATTAATAAAAGGGACAATCCACCAGATTTAACAGTCATAAATATCTATGCAGCTAACCAGGGTGCTCCAAAATACATGAAACAAACTCTGGCAAAACAGAAGGGAGAAATAGGCATCTCTATGATAATCATTGGAGACTTCAACACCCCACTCACATCATTAGACAGAACAATTAGACAGAAGACCAACAAGGAAACAGAGAACTTGAACAATAGGATAAACGAGTTAGACCTAACAGACATATACAGAACACTGTATCCAAATGCAGTGGGTTATACATTCTTCTCAAGTGCCCTTGGATCTTTCTCCAGGATAGACCACATGTTAGGGCACAATTCAGCTCTCAATAACTATAAAAAGACTGAAATTATATAAAACACCTTCAAAGATCGTAATGGAATGAAACTGGAAATCAATAATAGACAGGAAAAAAGTAAATTTGCAAATGTGTAGAGGCTGAACAACACATTCTTAAATAATCAGTGGGTCAAAGAAGAAATTGCAAGTGAAATCAGTAAATATATTGAGACAAATGAAATCGAGAACACAACTTATCAAAACTTATGGGATACAGCGAAGGCAGTCTTGAGAGGGAAATTTATAGCCCTAAATGCTTATCTCAAAAAAGAAGACAGAGCTAAAATCAAAGATTTAACTGAACAACTGAAGAAACTGGAAAAAGAACAGCAAACCAATCCCAAAGCAAGCAGAAGGAAAGAAATAATAAAGATTAGAGCAGAAATAAATGAAATAGAGAACAAAGAACATGGGGCACAGGGGCCTCCAATGCTCAGACCCTCAATCTTGGCTACCCCAGCCACGCCAGGACCCCTGCCCACACCCCGGGTTGGGGGAGGGGCAATGCCTATCTCATAGGAGTGGGCACAGCCAGGGATGCGACCAGTCCTGGGGGCTGTCCTCCTGCCCCCTGCTGCCTCCCCTGCCCTAGGCTGTCAGCTGCCAGCTACCACCCCTCACACGCAGCTGTCCTCTGCTCACTGTCCCACCTTCCTCCTGAGCAGAGGCAGCTGCGGTGGCCTCCACTGAATGAGCATTTTCACAATGTCGCAGCCCCCCACACACACACACACACGGCTCCTAACTGCATGCTGACGCCATGTGATTGAGCCTGGTACACTAATTATGTTACTAGCTAATTAAGTAAACACTGTACTTGTTAAAAGAAGAACCCTAGTTTTCTCCATTCATCCCCAGCCTCTGCATTCAGGATTGCAGAAGACCTTGGTTATTACAAATGGCCAGTCTGTCTTGAATAAGGAAATAGGGGGCTTTTTCAGGACTTGGGAATTATCCTGAGTGACACTGCAACGACAGATATAGGCCATTTTATATCAGCATATAACACGCAGAACTGTGTGGGAGAAAGTGTGGACTACAATGTGAACTATGGTCCATGCTTAGTGGCAAAGCCCCAGGATGCATTTATCAATTGCAATGAATGTGCCACACTAACGAAGGACATTTATGTGGGAGGCTGTGGGAGGTGTGGTGAGTGGGGCATATGGGAAACCCTATAACTTTTGTGTAATCTAAGTATCTTTAAAAAATAATAATAAATTAAAATAAATAAATACATAAGTCTCCAAGGCCAACACAATTATCATATGATCCAGCAACTCTGCTCCTAGACACATACCCCCAAAATTTGAAATTAGCACTTAAACAATCAATGTTCACAGCAGCACTGTTCACAATAGCCAAAAGGTAGAAACAGCTCAGGTGTCCGTGGCTGGATGCCTGATAAATTGTGTTCTATCTCTACAATGGAATATTATTCAGCTGTAAAAAAGGAATCAAGTGCTGACACAGGCGTCGTGGATGAACCTCAAAAACATTAAAAGTGAAATAAGCCAGACACAAAAGGATAAATAGTATATGATTAACTCATATGAAATATTCAGAAGAGGTAAATCCAGGCACACAGATCATTGGTTTCAGGGGCTGAGAGGGTAGGGAAGGGAGGCACAGGGTACAGGGTTTCCTTTTGAGGGGATGAAAATGTTTTGGAACTAGGTAGCAGTGGTGATTACAGAATACTGTGAATACACTAAATGCTACTGAATTGTTCACTTGAAAATGGATAATTGTCTGTTTAATGAAATAAACTTGCCAAGGAGGGCGTGTGTATTTAACTTGGGGGGAGAAGAGTAGAAAGGAGTGTCTTGGGGGTTAAAAGAAATCTAGCATCTATAGGAAGGTTAGAGCAACTATTCCCAGAAGAAGTCGAGTGAACCAAGCCATTCCCACCACCTGAGTCGAGACGGGGGACAAAGAGGAGAGCTTCCTGCCCTTAAGGTATTCAAACCCCAGGGAAGGGTGACTTAGAGAGCAGAGATATAATCATCCTTCTACTCCTGTACCTGGGACCTGGCCAGAAGAAACAGGCAGCTGTGTCACATCATTTCCAGAACAAATGTAGGAGACCAAAATATGTAGTAGAATGTGAATATTCTCGCTGACCTGATTTTGTGATAATCAGGGTAGGCTAAACATTCGCTATATTAGAAACCATGCATGTGGCCCCAGACCTAGTTTTTCTCCCTAGGTCTGGCTTTTAGAATGCTGGTGATAAACTAAGCCTGATTTATTATATGTATGGGAAAAGACTATAACTCTGGGTATCTTTGGTCAACCTTAAGAGATATAGCAGGGGGATGGATGTGGCTCAAATGGTTGGGTGTCCATCTCCCATACGGAGGGACCTGGGTTCAATCCCCGGTACCTCCCAGTAAAAATAAAAAAAAGAAAAATATAGAAGTCATGTGGGCCACTAGGCCCCATGTGCGGGTGAGTCCCCCAGGCCCTGTGCACGGGTACACCGTCAGGCCCTGTGAACCACACAGCAAGATGATGACATAACAGGAGAGTGACACAAGGGAGAGCCAAGACGAAATGCGCCGAAAAACCGGGAAATAAGGTGGCACAGGTGGTAGGACGCTTCTCTCCCACATCAGAGGTTCCAAGGATTGAACCCCAGTGAAGACAGGAGAAGGATGAGAAGACAGGGCAGGAAAGTGACACAGAGAATTGCCCAGTGAATGGACACAGAAACACCAAAAGGAGGGGGGGTAAAAATGGATAAAAGTAAATAAAAAGATAAATAAGTCCTTAAAAAAAAAGTATAGGGAGTAAGATATGGACTATAGTTAGCAGTAATACTTTGACAGTGCTCTTTCATAATTTGTTAAATGTTTCACAGCAACGCAAAGTATTTGTGGTGGATGATGTGTGGGAACCCTGTATGATGATATGTTTGTTTTGTAAGTTTACAATGTTTACTGAACACTTATAATTTATGTATGTTCATGTATGAATGATATACTTCAACAAATTG
>PVKH010039585.1:0-11370 GCA_004027955.1 Chaetophractus vellerosus | reverse complement strand
GGGCAGGATTGAGTTGTGAGTAGGGCGTTAACTGCCAGGTCAGTGAGACGTTGAGCCCTGCCCCTCAGTGGGCGTGGTCTCAAGTAGAAGCAGAGATTAGAGAGAAGCAGAGAGCAGAGCTTTTGGAGAAGGAGATTTGAAAAAGCAGTTCTGATGTTGGAGTGAGCCGATCGCCGGATGGCCTACAGCTGGCCTTGTGCAGAGACGCAGCACAGAGAGTCTCATGGTCTTCAGCTGAACTCGTGAAGGAGGCGGAAGCTAAAGCCCGGAGAGAAACGCAGCCCCGGGAACAAAGGAACCTGGAAGCCTGAACCCTGGAGACGTTGGCAGCCATCTTCCTCCAGGACATGGACTTTGGTATGGGAGGAAATTTATGCGTTGTGGCCTGGTTACTGTAAGCTTCTACCCCAAATAAATACCCTTTATAAAGACCGACCAATCTCTGGTATATTTCAAAAGGCACTCCTGTGGCTGACCAAAACAATAAGCATGGAAGTAGGGGAATCCAGTGGTGCTATTTTGCATATGTCTATTGCCAGCTCATGCAATGGACTGTTAGCAACCTCTTCATTATTGGAAAGGGAGTCATTAGTACCGTTGTGTCCAACTGGAGTAGAGAGAAAATTACAAAACTGCCAGAATGACCAGAGACATCCCATGCTTAAGACTCTGTTTCTGATTCTGAGGCAAGATGGCATTGGTTTAGGGGCACAGTCACTGACTCTGAAGCAGAGGATGGCTGATTGGGGATGGGAGCCTGCCAGGGTGTTCTTTTCTGGGAACCTCGGGGATGGAGGTCTTAGGTGCATCGTTCTGGAGGCAACTGGAGTGCAAGTTGGACTGTTCAAAATAGAATCATGAGTTCTTTCCTCCCCAGCTGGAAACACAGGCAGCTAACCCCTGTTCTCCAGGCAGGGGGCTGGGCAGTCCAAATTCTCACTGGTAGACCTGTGAAAGGGGGGGATAAACTCCAAGAGTGGGAAGGTTCTGAAAAAAGGTGGAGAAGGGTTTCCTTTCTGTGGGTTTAGTCACCAGGAACCTCTAGCAGTTTTCAGGAGTGAATTAGCCAGCTGGAAACGGTGCTGGGCTGAGGGGAGTGGTGAATCTGGTATATACAGCTAACCAACCTAACTGTAACATGGATGCTAGACTCATCAAAGGGCAATTCCAGCAATTTTACAGCTCCGTGTTGAGTAACACAGTCTCAGCTCCCCTGGGGGAGTCAGGAAGTGGGAAGTAATAAATAAGTCTCCATGAGCCTATTTGGGGTCCACTCACAGGAGAGGTTGGTCTAGAAGAGTCGTTCACTAAGGATCCTTATTACATAAAAAAAAGAGAGAGAGAGAGAGAGAAATATATTGACTTGCTTTAATAACTAAATTCTGCCTCAAAGCCTGCAAAGAGAAGGCTGCAGAGCAATTGATTAATGAACACAGGCTGAGACGCTCCACAAGGGCCAAAAAGGAATGCTGTTTTTCCTTAGCTTTGACTGCATGCTTGTGTGCTTCTTATCTCTACTATCTCCTCTTTGTTTTTGTTTTTTTTAAATTAGGTGCTGATAGCTTTTGTCTTCTTTGCTGGTCTTCTTCATCCTTGACTTTCCATCCTCTGTGTATGGTGGATGTGTCTACCAACACTATTAACTCTCCTTCCTTCATCTTTCTACCTTCAGGTTTCTGTTGTGGTTCTTACATTCCACCTCTTTTCATTGGCTCTTAACTTCAGACTTGTTAACTTCTATCTTGTTTATTCTGTTCTATTCTTACTTTCTTTTTGTATTAGCTTTTCCCTTTCAGCCTATTCTTAATTAGTTTTGTCTCTCATCATCATTCTGGCCATATAAAATATTCTATATATTTTTCTCTATTTGATTCCCCATTCCATTTTAGGCACTCCAATTTTTCTCTATCACTCTACACTGCCTACACGAGTTAAATATTCAATTTACTAAGTTTGATACAGCCCCTCTTCTAACTTTTGTCAATAGTACTATTATCCCTTTTCCTTTCTTACTCCTTTCAATTGCTCTGGACCTAATCTTCTTCCTTCAGAGGAACATAGAAAAATGCAAGGAAATATGACAAGGGGAAGAAAATATCCATGAGAAAACTTAACACACACACCAAACTACAAGCTAAATAAAACTTAGGTCAGAGAGAGAAGTTAATCAACTGAATAAACCCATCAAGATAAAATGATGACCGGAGGGCAACCAAAAATTAAAAGCCATACTGAGAAACTGGAAGACATGGACCATTCTAAAGAACAAACCAAAAACCAAGAAGAGACACAGAACATAGAAAAGAAAAGCAAAGCTGTCCAAATAAATATCATGGACCAACTTCATGAAGTAAAGGAAGAGATTTAGGATATTAAGAAGATGCTGAGAGCATATACTGAAGAAATTGTAAACATACATAAAAAGATAATGGATATGATGATGATGAATATCATAACCCAAAAAATAAAAAATACAATGGATTCACATAACAGCAGATTTGAACAGACAGAAGAAACAATTAGTGATGAGGAAGACAGTACATTTGAAATCAAACAGATAGTAGAAAAGATAGATAAAAAATATAAAAAATCCAGCAGTGACACAGGGGTTAAACCAATAACACAAAATGCACAAACATACACATTATAGGCATCCCAGGAGGAGAAGAGAAGGGAAAGGGAACAGAAGGAGTTTTGAAGGAAATAATGGCTGAAAACTTCCAACCCTAATGAGGGAGATACATGTACATATCCAGGAAGCACAATGTACCACAAACAGTATAAATTTCAACAGGACAACCCCAAGACATATACTTGTCAAAATCTCCAATGCTGAAGACAAAGAGAAAATACTCAAGGCAGCAAGAGATAAGAGAACTGTCACATACAATGGAAGCACAATAAGATCAACTGCTGCTTCTCAGCTGAAATCATGGAGGCAAGAAGACAGTGGTATGACATAGTTAAGGTACTAAAAGAAAAAAAAACCTTCCAACCACGAATTCTCTATCCTGCAAAGCTGGCATTCATAAATGACAGATAGTTCAAAATATTCACAGATAAACAGAAATTAAGGGTCTATGCCAACAAGAAACCTGAACTTCAAGAAATAGTAAAAGAAGCTCTAAAGTTTGAAAGGAAAAAATAGGAGAGAGACACTTGGAGGAGAGTGTAAGAACACCAAAAACAACATAAAGAGAAACAAAAACTACATAGGACATACATAAACCCAAAGAAAATATGACGGATGTAAGAAATTCATTGAGAGTAGTAACACTGAATGTTAATGGATTAAACTCACCACTCAAGAGACATAGATTCACAGAATGGATAAAGAAATATAACCCATCTATATGCTGTTTACAAGAGACCTACCTTAGACCCAGGGATTCAAGGAGGCTGAAAGTAAATGGCTGGAAAACAATTATACAAGCAAATAATAAACAAAATGGGCAGGAGTAGTTATTCTAATGTCAGACAAAATAGACTTTAAATGCAAAACAATCATAACAGACAAAGATTGACACTATATATTAGTAAAAATGGTAATGTATCAAGAAGAGGGAACAATCATAAACATTTATGCACCTAATCAGGGTGGCTCTAAATATGTGAGGCAAACACTGTAAAAAATAAGTGGAGAAATAAATG
The DNA here is from genome assembly GCA_004027955.1 of Chaetophractus vellerosus. Lineage (NCBI taxonomy): Eukaryota > Metazoa > Chordata > Mammalia > Cingulata > Chlamyphoridae > Chaetophractus > Chaetophractus vellerosus. The sequence goes on along the minus strand of PVKH010039585.1, from coordinate 7,719 downwards.
CCTGCACAACTATAGTGGGGGAATTTAATACACCATTATCAACATTAGACAGAACATCTAGACAGAGAATGAGTAAAGAAAGAAAGAACCTGAATAATACATTAGAGGACATGGACCTAATAGACAGATACAGAATGCTACACCCTAATACAGTGGGATGTACATTCTTCTTGAGCACACATGGATCATACTCCAAGGTAGTCCACATGCTAGGCCACAGAACAATTCTCAATGAGTTCAGATTGATTGAGATTATACAAAGTAATTTCTCTGACCACAATGGAATGAAATTGGAAATCACTAAGGGTCAGAGAACTAGATTAGGCATGAAGATATGGAAATTAAACAACACACTTTTGGATAAACAGTGGGTCCAGGAGGAAATCTCAAAGTAAATCAGTAACTACCTCAAATCGAATGAAAATGACAACACAACATATCAAAACTTATGGAATGCAGCCAAAGCAGTACTGAGAGGGAAATTTATAGCTATAAAAGCATATATTAAAAAAGAAGAAAGAGCTAAAATCGAACCATTAACTCCATACCAGAAAGGATTTGAAAAACAACAAACTAACCCTAAAGAAAGCAGAAAGAAAGAAATAACAAAGATCAAAGCACAGCTAAATGAAATAAGAAAGCACTAGTGTATATACCCAGCACAGGAATTGCTGGATCATATGGAAGATCTATATTTAGCTTTTTGAGGAACCACCATATTGTACTCCACAGTGGCTGTACCAATACACAATCCCACCAGCAGTGGATGAGGGTACCCGTTCCTCCACATCCTCTCCAACACTTATGGTCTGAAGTTTTTTTAATAGCTGCCATTCTAATGGGTGTAAGTTGGTATCTCATTGTAGTTTTGATTTGCATTTCTCTTATACCTAGAGAGGCCAAGCATTTTTTAATGTGCCTTTTAGCCATTTGCATTTCTTCCTTGGAGAACTGTCTTTTCAGGTCACTTGCCCATTTTTTAAAAGGGTTGTTAGTCTTTATTTTCGAGGTGTAGGATCTCTTTATATATGCAAGATATGCAGCTCCTATCAGATATATGGTTGCCAAATATTTTCTCCCATTGGGTAGGTTGCCTTTTTATTTTCTTCATAACATTTTTGAGGTGCAAAAGGTTTTAATTTGAGGAGATCCCATTTATCTATTTTTTCTTTTGATGCTTGTGCTTTGGGTGTGAAGTCCATGAAACCATTTCCTATTACAAGGTCCTGTAGATGGTTCCCTACATTATCCTGCAAGGTTTTTATGGTCTTGGCTGTTATGTTTAGATCTTTGTTCCACCTTGAGTTAATTTTTGTATAGGGTGTGAGATGGTGTACCTCTCTCATTCTCTTGCTTATGGCTATCCAGTTCTTCATGCACCAGTTTTTGAAGAGGCCATTTTCTCCCCACTGAGTGGGCTTGGTGGCCTTGTCAAATATCAGGTGATTGTATATGTGAGGACCTATCTCAGAACTCTCAATTTTATTTCACTTGTCAATGTGTCTATCCTTGTGCCAATACTATGCAATTTATACCACTGTAGCTTTGTGGTATGTTTTGAAGTCAGGTAGAGTGATACCTCCAACTTTATTTTTCTTTTTCACTATGTCTTTGGCAATTCAGGGAATTGAAAGCAAAGACATGAACTGATATATGTACACGAATGTTCATAGCAGCATGTTCACAATTGCCAAAATTTGGAATCAACCCAGGTGCCCATCAACATATGAATGGATAAACAAAGTGTGGTACATACATACAATGGAATAATACTCAGCAGTAAGATGGAACAAAGTGCTAACACATGGGATAACATCGATTAATCTTGAAGACCTTTTGTTGAGGGAATCAAGCCAGGCATTGAAGGATGAGGTGTACATGACCTCACTGATATGAATAAAGTAAATTGAGCAGTCCCTGAGAACTAGGATCTGAAAAATAGGTTTAAAAGAAAGAGAAAGAGAAGAGACAGTAGTGGAACATCATCCATAGGGACGGAATCTGTGGTGAGGTGATAGAGTGTGGTTGCATTTTGGAGGAATGGGACAGGTGGGAGGTGATATTATTGGGTTTTGTGGTGCAGGGTTGTTGGCTGGGAGAAATGGGATGGACAGGTTGAAGAGCTCAGGATACTTTGGGGGGATGGAGGGGGAATGGATGAATGCTTGGGATGTGTGGCTGAGTGGTTGAGACTGAAGTAGTGGGAAGGCTCCTGTCACAGATTGGAGGGGAGGTGTCACAGCTTGGGGGTGAGGGTTGGGGGCCATTCAGGGGTTGTATTTTGGGGGAACCTCAGGGATGTGTGGGTGTGTTCTTTCTGTAGTGATGTCATGTGTTGGTGGGCAGAGAACCTGCATGGTGGGGGTGGGAGGGAGATGGGCTCCCTATTTTTGTAGGTCTGTTTTACTCAGAAATAGACAGGGGGGTGACATGGGAGCAGGGATGGTTCCTGGTGGGGGACAAACCAGTGAGCCAGGACATTCTGTGACATGAATATGTGAATCCTGTTGTCTGGAGAGCAGAGCTGATGGGACATTGTGGGCCCTGGGGTGGTGGGGAGGAATGGGGTGGATTGAATGAAGCACTTAGTGGCCCATGGAAGTGTTTTCCATTTCCTTGCAGTGGTGGACATGGGACAGGTTGAAAGTCCTCAAAATTTATAAAAATATATGAACTAAAATGTGGACCTTGATGTGGACCAATGACAATGCTGGGGAACATTGTGTTTGTCAGTTATGTTGGTGCTGTCATCCACGTACAAAAAAGTGTTGGTAAGGAGGGGAATAGAGGAGGAGGTTGAATACATGAGATTGTCTTGTAGTCTGACTCTGCTGTGACCTAAAATTTCTTTGAAAATTTTTTTTTTAAAGATTTATTTATTTTATTACATATCTCCCCTCCCCCCGCTGCGGCGACGCGCCGAGATTGGACACTGGCGCAGGCGCGGCTTTTCCCCGCTTGTGGGTGGTCTCTGCGTCTGATCACGGCTGGCTTTCAGTTCGCGGGTGGCTGGCTGCGCTCCATCGGCGGGTGACCTGCCCTGCCCGTGGCGGCTCTTGCCATGTCCGTGGCAGCTTCTTGCCCTGCCCACGGCAGCTCCGGCCCGCCCATGGTGGCTTGCCATTCTCAAGGCGGTCTGCCCGCTAGGAGAGGTCCCCGGGAATCGAACCCGGGGCCTCCCATGTGGTATGCCGACGCCCTATCCACTGGGCTATCGAGCCAGCCCCCTCTTTGAAAATTAAATGTGAAAAGGTGGGATGCTTGAGTGTGAGAAAAGGAAGGTGCCACAAAACAGAATGGACAGCAGATATTGCACCAACAAGGCAAAATCAGGAAAAAGATTTTGTATTCATATAGTTCTTATTGTTTTTTCACATATTTTGAATAGTCCAGTCCGCTGGCAATGTCTTTGCTTTCCTTAAAAATTTTTTTAAATTTTTATTATTTTTTAATTTTTTCTTTATTTTTAATATTTTAATTTTTTAAAAATTGTCTTCTTTAAGTTCTCCTATGTTGTGACTCTTGCTAATAAGTGATGTTGTTAGGGAGGGTTCACAGTGGGGGTTGACCCGGTGAACCAGGACACTTTGTGGCATGAATCTGTGAATCCTGTCATCCAGGGAGTTGTGCTGGGGGGCGGTGTGGGCCCAGGGGTGGTGGGGAGGGACAAGGTGGATTGAATATAGGGCGTTTTGTGCCCATGGAAGTGTTTTCCATTGCCTTGCAGTTGTGGATGCAAGACAGGGTGACAGGCATCAAAATTTATAAAAATGTACAATCTAAAATGTGGACCTTGATGTGGACCAATGACAATGTTGGGGAAATATGTTTCACTGTCTGTTTTTCAGTTATGTTGGTGCTGCCAACCACATACAAAAAGGTTTTGGTAAGGGGGGAATGGAGGAGTTGGTTGAGTATATGAGATTGTCTTATATTCTGTGTGTGACTCTCCTGTGACTCAAAACTTCTTTAAAAATTAAATGATAAAAGGAGGGCTGCTTGAGAGTGAGAAGAGGTAGGTGCCATGAAACAGACTGGGCACCAAATATTGCACCGATAAGGCACAAGCAGGGGAAAAATATTATACATATATATATATATATATATTTTTTACATTTTTTGAATAGCCCAATCCTTCAATAAAATCTTGTTTTCCTTTTTCTATTTTTTAAAATTTTTCTAAAATTATTTTTTATTGTTAAGTTCTCCTATATTTTAACTCATATTTAAACACCATTATTATTTTATTTTCCTGTTCATTGTAATTGCCTATTGTGATGGCTTCACCTTTGAAGAGGCTATGGATCACAGAAGGGTCACAATGGGGATAGGAGAGGATCATTGGAGGGTGAGGTGTCAAGGTTGGGGGTGCATGGGAGCAAGTCCACCTGAACATACATAAAAGGCACACATAATTGTTCAAATGCTCATGGGACATGGTCATGGGGTGAAATATTACTCAGTAAATGGGAGTACACTGTATTCCCATCTTGGAGAGCTCTGCCATATCTTCCAGAAGAGTAGCAACATCCCCCTGAGTGCAGGGGCAGTACCTGGCAAAGAAGGATGTTCCATTGATGGGCCCTTGTTATTGATGACTAGCCTTATGAGTCATTGCTGTTGAAAAATAAAATAGCCTAGCGTTAAGGGGTGCCTAAAAGTTGCCTCTGGAGAACCTCCTTGTGCTCAAATGTGGCCTCTCCCTAAGCCAAACTCAGAATATGAATGTATTACCTTCCTCCCAACATGGGACATGACTCCCAGGGATGAGCCTCCCCAGCAACGAAGGATTACTAACAAATGCCAACGGGCAGTACAACTGGAAAAAGACATCAAATAAAAGGGGAAATCGTAAAGACAAATGAGTTCATAGGGCTAAGGGACTTCAAAGTGAGTCGGGAGGTCAACCCAGAGGTAACACTTATGCAAATCCCAGTAGGAACTCCTAGGCTTCCGATATGGATATCATCCCAAATAGAGGGCCTCCTGAAGGCTTTGGAGATATCCAGGTCCTATATCAGGGCAGATAGCCCCAGAGTTTGGTGCCTTACTAGTGGGCCCTAATTTGGAATCCTTGTTCCTGAGAGTGACAGATTCTGACCAAAATATGTCTTCCCTGCCCATGGTCTATCTGTCTCTTTGATACAAACCTATATTTGATGCCAGAGTTTTAGCTGTACTTCCATAGACTGGAGACTACAGGCTGTCCATGTGCCAACTGGGTCCAGAGACTCTGTGGATCTGCAAGTCCTATGCTCCAACTCAGTGGACTCACCCAGGACACCTAGTTGGGAGTTGATGATGGACAACTGCTATGCTGGGGAATATGGAGAGTGTGCAGTTGCAGGCAGGATAATCTCTTCCATCGTATCCATGCAATATAAGCCCACTCTCCCTTGGTGGTGGTGGAAACATCACCATCCCAGACTCCTCGGCCTAAGGGTAAGAACTGTGGACTAGAATGGACTTGTTGGTGTCCTGATATAGACTTGTGATATATGCAATGGAAGAAAATTATGTGGAGGCAGGGTCACTGGACACTTTGGGATCAAGTAGAGGGAAGGGCAATTGTAATGCGGGGTGTTTTTGGGATATGGGAATTGCCATGGGGGATGTTCCAGTAAAGGATGTAGGCCATTTTGTATCATCATCTATCATGCAGAACTGTGTGGGAGAGAGGGTCATCTACAGTCTGAACTGTGATCTATGCTTGAAGGCAAAGCCCCAAAATCTGTAGATCTATCGCAGGCATTATGCCACACAGATGAGGGATGTGTATGTGGGGGATTGTGGGATGTTTGGGGTGTAGCATATAGGTACTCCTGGAATTTCTGTGTAAAATTTATGTAATCAATGTATCCTAAAAATATATATAGATATATAAAAAATTTAAAAAATTTTAAAAAAAAGAAAGCATGAGAAATAATAAATACAACCAAAAGCTGGTTCTTTGAGAAGATCAATAAAACTGTCAATCCCTTAGCCAGATTAACAAAGAAAAGAAGAGAGCAGATGCAAATACACAAAATAAGGAATCAAGAAAAGGATAACACTACTGACCCCACCGAAATAAAGAATATCATAAGAGGATACTTTGAAAAATTATATGCTAACAAGAATGATAATTTATAGTTAATGGACAAATTCCTAGAAACTCACAAGCAGCATACACTGATGAAAGAACAAATCGGTGAACTCAACTGTCCAATTACAAGTAAAGAGATAGACTCTGTCATCAAAAACCTCCCAAATAAGAAGAGCCCAGGACCAGACAGATTCACAGCTGAATTCTATCAAATATTCCGGAAAGAACTAACACCAATCTTGCTTAAGCTCTTCCAAAAAATAGAAATAGAAGGAACATTCCCTAACACATTCTGTGATGCCAACATTACCCTAATACCGAAGCCAAAGATATCACAAGAAAGGAAAATTTCAGACCAATCTCTCTAATGAACCTAGATACTAAAATCCTCAACAAAATACTTTCTAATCACATTCAACAACATATCAAGAACATTATACACCATGACCAAGTGGGTTTTTTCCTGGGTATGCAAGGATGGTTCAACATAAGAAAATCAATCAATGTAATACACCACATAGATTGAAGGAAAAAAATATCACATGATCATCTCTATAGATGCAGAAAAAGCATTAGACAAAATACAACACCCTTTCCTGATTAAAAAAAAAACTCTGCAAAAGATAGGAATAGAAGGAAACTTTCTGAACATGATCAAAGGTATATATGAAAAACCCAAAGCTAACATCAAGTTCAATGGGGAAATCCTAAGAGCCTTCCCTCTGAGATTAGGAACAAGTCAAGGATGCCCACTATCACCCCTTTTATTTCATTGTCCTAGAAGTACTTGCTTGAGCACTGAGGCAAGAAAAAGATATAAAAGGCATCCAGAATGGAAAGGACGAAGTAAAAATTTCATTATTTGCAGATGACTGTCCCAATACTTAGAAAGCCCCAAGAAATCTACAACAAAGCTCCTAAAACTTATAAAGGAATTCAGTGACGTTGCATGCTATAAGATCAATGCTGAAAAATCAGTATCATTGCTGTACACCAACAATGAACAATCTGAGGAGGAAATCAGGAAAGAAAATACCATTTACAATAGTAACAAAAAGAATCAAATACCTAGGAATAAAGTTAACTAACGATGTAAAGGACTTATACAAAGAAAACTACACAACATTGTTTAAGGAGATCAAATAGGGCTTAAATAAATGGAAGAATATCCCCTTTTCATGGATAGGAAGAATAAATATCATCAAGATGTATATCCTACCAAAGCTGATCTACAGATTTAATGCAATCCCAATAACAATCAACACTGTAGCTTCTAAGGAATTGGAAAAGCTAACTTCAAAATTTATTTGGAAATATGACAAGCCCCAAATTGTGAAAGACATATTGAAAAAGTAAAATGAAAGTGTAGTTATCACACTACCTGATTTCAAAACATAATACAAAGCTAAAGTGGTTAAAACCTCATGGTATCAGCACAAGGATAGAAACATTGGCCAGTGGAACACAATTGAGAGTTCTGATATAGATCCTTGCATATACAGTCACCTGATATTTGACAAGGCCACCAAGCCCACTCAGTGGAGAGAGAATGGCCTCTTCAACAACTGGTGCATGGAGAACTGGATATCCATATGAAAGAGAATATGAGAGGAAAATCATCTCACACCCTATAT
>PVKH010039584.1:0-11171 GCA_004027955.1 Chaetophractus vellerosus | reverse complement strand
AGACTGCCCATCTGCAGAGAAGATTCATAAGTAGAGCACTCCACATCCTGGAGGCCGATGCCCATCCTCTACTGGTGGTACAAGCCACTTTGGGAGCTATCTGCAACTGGAATTGGAAGCTCTACTTCTGAAAAACAGGGGAAGAAGTGATGGTTGGGCATCAACTTCAGCTACTGATTAGTAAATTTGGTGGGCTAAAGTATAATCCTAAGAACAGCTAAGGTTTGAGCCCGTTCAAGTCAGAAAGATGCAGGCGGCTGCCATTTTAACTTCTCCCATGGCATGAGGGGAAGCTGGGCTGTTTGAAAATCTCAGTCCTGGCAGGGACTGGCTTCTTTCCATCCAGATGAGATTTCAGCTCTAGCATAAGCCCTAGCCCCACCTCCAGCAGGGAGAAAGCTGGGGGAAGTGTGTCAGCCTTTTTGGGAAAATATAGGCTACGCTGTGGAGGCCAGTGTTCATCCTACGTTGGCAGGGCAAGCCACCTCAGAAGCTATTCTGTGGCTGAAACTGGAAGTTCCATTTCCCAAAAACAGGGGAGGAAAAGACAGTTGACCACCAATTTCAGCTACTGATTAGTAAATTCAGCTGGCTAAAGTATAACCCTAAGAACAGCCAAAGTTTGAACTTGTCCAAGTCAGAAAATGGCCAGTAACCACCATTTTGACTCTGTCCCTAGCATGAGGGGAAGCCAGGCTGACTGAAAATCACAGTGACGGTAGAGACCGGTTTCTTTCACCCAGGTCAGCCTGTAGCTCTAGCCTCTAGGAGGGAGGAAGCTGACAAGCCCCACACCAGCCTATCAAGGTAACTGCAGGTACATTCGAGTGGCACAGAATAAATAGTAGGAAGTCTACTGGGGCAACTTCAGTCATTTTGAACCCACGCAGCATAGATTGCTGCCCACACCTGCAGCTCTATCACAACCCCAGGCAGGGGAGAAAGGAGCATGAAATTTCATCAGTCTCTCTGGGCACCTGCAGTCTAGGCTTGCATGACTTGGATTATTACACATACTGTGGCTCTGTCCCTACCACTGGCAAGGGAGAAAGGTGGGAGAAGCTTCACCAGTCCCTGGGGCAATGTAAGCAGCTTCAGCCTCCACAGCTTACAGCACCAACTACACTACCAGCAAGGGAGAAAGGCAAGAAAGCCCTAAACTAAAGAGAGAAACTGCACCCAGAATAAATACTCTAGTAATGCAGATGCCAAGACACCAACAAAGAATTACAATACACACCAAGAAACATGAAGATATGGCTCAGTTAAAGGAACAAGATAAGCCTCCAGATGACATAAAGGAGCTGAGACAACTAATCATAGATGTTCAAACAAATATCTTTAATAAATTCAAATCTAAAGAGATTAAGGATATCAAGAAAACACTGTATGAGCACAAAAAAGAATTTGAAAGAATACATAGAAAAATAGCCGATCTTATGGGAATGAAAGACACAATAAATGAAATTAAAAATACACTGGGATCATATAATAGCAGATTTGAGGAGGCAGAAGAAAGGATTGGTGAGCTTGAAGAAATGGACTCTGAAAGCATACATACAAAAGAACAGATGAAGAAAAGACTGGAAAAAATTGAACAAGTTCTCAGGTAACTAAAGGACAGCAAGAGACGTGCAAACATAAGTGTCATTGGTGTCCCAGAGGGAGTAGAGAAAGGAAAAAGAGAAGAAGCAATATTTGAAGAAATAGTGGTAGAAAATTTCCCAACCCTGTTGAAGGACATAAATATCCATGTCCAAGAAGCACAACATACTCCCACCAAAATAAATCTTAATAGACCAACTCTGAGACACATGCTAATCAGAATGTCAAATGCCAAAGACAAAGAGAGAATTCTGAGAGCAGCAAGAGAAAAGCAATACAGAACATATAAGGGGTACCCAATAAGATGAAGTGCTGATTTCTTGTCAGAAGCCATGGAGGCAAGTAGACAATCGTAAGATATATTTAAGATACTGAAAGAGAAAAACTTCCAGCCAAGAACCTTATATCTGGCAAGATTGTTTTTCAAAAAATAAGGCGTGTTTAGAATATTCACAGATAAACAGAAACTTAGAGAATTTGTAACCAAGAGACTTGCTTTGCAGTAATATAAAGAGTGTCCTACAGCCTTAAAAGAAAAGACAGTAGAGAGAGGCTTGGAAGAGAGTCTAGAAATCAAGATTACATCAATAAAAGTAACTAACAGTTTCAAAAGAGTGGTGAAAATAAAATATGACACATAAAACCCACATATTCAGGAATAAATTTAATCAATGATGTAAAGCACTTGTATTCAGAAAACTACAACTCATTGTTAAAAGAAATTTAAAAATACTTAAATAATTGAAAGAACATTCCATACTCACAGATTGGAAGACTAAATATCATTAAGATGTCCATTCTACTCTAATTGATATACAGATTCAATGCAATCCTGACAAAAGAAAGAGGACCCTTATCTCACATCTTATACAAAAATTAACTCAAAATAGATAAAAAACCTAAATATGAAAGCAAGAACCATAAAGCATCTAGAAGAAAATGAAAGAAAATATCTTCCAAGACTTGGTAGTAGGTGGTGGATTCTTAAAGGAGATAAGAGGAGGACTGAGATGGACTACTGATGTTTAATGTATGTAGAAGTTTTAATTAACTTTACTGTAAAAGTGTGGAAATGTACAGCTTTGATGGTAACACATTATAGTGAGTAAGAGCTGGTTTGTAAATGGGAATGTGGTATTTACATCCTTAGCTTAGAAAGCTAGAGAATAATCTAGGGACTGAATAGCACAGTAAACCCAGAGGTGGATGAGAATTGTGGTTGATGGTACAGATGTAAGAATGTTCTTTGTGAGTTAATGCAGATGTACATCACTATTGCAGGATGGTGGGAATGTGGAGAAGCATGAGTAAAATACAACTGGAGTGACCTATGGACAGCAGTTAACAGTAATAATGTAATATTCATGCATCTATGACAAAGATGTACTGTGTTGATAATGGGGAGTGTGGAAAAAGTGTTCCAAATGTATGCTATGGACCTGGTAATAATCTGATGATATTATTTCATAATCTGTAACAAATGTTGCACCATGGTGTGGTGTGTTGATAGAAGGGTGTTGTTTGGGAATTCTGCACATGTGCATGATTGTTTTGTAAGTTTACAACTTCTGGCATAAAAATATATTTAAAAAATAATAGGGTGGACTGGAAGAAAAATACATCAAATGTAGGTTAAAGACTATAGTTTGTGGTAAGATTTTGACAATATTCTTTCATAATTTGTAACAAATGTCTCACAAAATGCAACGTGTTGGTGGTGGGTTGATGTATGGGACCCCTGTATGATGTTATGCATGTTTGCTTTGTAAGTTCACAACTTTTACTATACACTTATTGTTTATGTATGTTCATGTAAAATGATATAAAAATAACAATAATGATAATAATAGTGTGGGACTGGGGGAAAAATACTTTGGTTAGTATTAACATTTTGAGGATGCTTTTTAATCATTAGTTAATAATGTTTCACAACAATGCAAGGTATTGGTGGTAGGGTGAGGTATGAGAGCCCTGTATGATGTTATATATGTTTGTTTTGTAAGTTCACAGCTGTTACTATACACTATTTGTTTATGTATATTTCTGTATGAGTAATATACTTCAATAAATTTTAAAAAGGAAAATAAAAAAATAGTAATAAAAATCTTAAAAAATAAATTATTTTAAAAATTAAAGAAAAAAGTTAAATTATGTAAACTTATAGTTAAATCAATTATATTTTAAAATGAAGGTAATAAATATTCTAAACTCAAAAAAGCAAAAAAATTCATATCCACATTTTAGATATTCTTATCAACCATTTTTTAATTGTCTTTATTGCCTAAGCAGTATATTCAGGGGGATTATTTCCACGAACATAGAATCATGTTAATAGCAAAATGCTAATCCTTGGTTGGGTGTTACTGCTTAATGGGTTTAGAGTTTCTGTTTGGGTTGTTGAAAATATTTTGAAAATGAATAGTGAGCATGGTAACACAATATTATAAATGTAATTAATGCCAATAAATTATACACTTCCAATGATTTAAATGACAAATTTTATGTTATATATATGTTGCACAAGAAAAATAAAAAATAAATAAAAATTAAAATAAATATATAAATAAATAAAAATTAAAATAAATGTATAAATAAATCCTAAACTACTTGTTTCCAAATTTTGTATGCTAATCAAATGGCAAAAATTATAACCCCACTTTGAATTTTATTTGAATTACCATCATTACTAAAGAGCAGTATTATCTTTTCATATATTTAATGAATATCTATTTCCTTACATGTGATTTTTTTGTTTATTGGTATGCTGAATTGTTTTAAGCCTGACCTCTAGCTTAGAACATTTAATCCAGGTTGCAAAAGGTTGGGAACTCTTTTTTTAATTTCTTTGGCTTCTCCCAAATAGCATCCCCAAAATTTTTTGCCAAATTTGCTCCATAAAATGTTGGGGTTCTGTGACTTCCCATGTCTCCTCAGTAAGAAAGGTAAAGGAAGAGTTAGCTTTAACATGGTGCTGTGTCGTGCTGTGCTGGGCACAAAGCAATGACAAATACACATTTCCTAATTCCTGGTTTTCAGGAACTTGAAGTCTTGAACAGACAGTAACATTGATTTAAACCCTCACCATTTCTCCTATCATGTCTCAGTTTATTTCTTCAATTTCAGGTTTTTGCTCTATTCTGGACAAATTAGAGCTGTGGTGTAATTTTCATTTATAACTCTCAAAAAATTAAAACAATAATAACACAAAACGTGAAAAATATTGAAAATAATTTTAATTAATAAGAAGAGGTGGAGAGTATAAATCTGATATATTCAAAGTCATTTCTATGGACAAACTTTTCAATCTGCCATTTGATTTTGTACTTTTTAGATACAGCCTCTGTCCACTTTTCATATTACGGTGACTGAAGATGTGTTTCAAGTTAATGATTCCTGAATTATACTTCCATTTGAGGCTTTTCAGAGTCTAACTTCAAAGTATTCAGAGGAGCTTTGTGGGTTACCCAACTTCAAAGTATACTTGAGATTATTTAATATCATTAAACAGAGCAATCTAAAAGACAAAGACATAAGCCAAAGTCAATGCAATTTTAAGGACAACATACATCATTGTCTTTGCTATTACTTTCCCTCTCAATTTACTAAAGCTTGTCACCCTTCACCTATTTAAACATATTCCCAAAGATCTTGCAAGGTCACACCTTTGTCTTATCATGTCCTTAGGTCTCCTTGCTCCATCTTAAATGTTCCTTGATATATCTATGTCCGGTATATTGACTAAGCAAATAGAATCCTCTTTAAACAATACAATAGCTTGTTTCTAAAAGTCATACTATGAGGCGCAGCTGTCACAACATCTGATAAATATACGTAGCCAAGGATATGACCTAGCAAATTTGAATGCACTCTCTCATTTTTCTCATATTTGAACATTTATCTCTCCTTCATTCAGTAGCATTCGTCAAACTGCCTCTATCCATGGCAACCCTTCTTATTTTAATGCTCTCACTCTTATCCACAAACTAAATTTACATTTTTTGCTGATAGAAATTTTATTTTTGTTGATAAATATTACTTCAAGAAACAAATCCAATAAACTCCCAAAGACAAGACTTTTAGAAAGGAAAGCACTCCCTCCTTTACAAACTAGGAAAGGTGTGAACAAAAGAAAAGAAAACCGTTAAGAGAAGGCTTTACAGTCAATATGTGAAGTTACTCTGTCTTTTCATATCTATCAAAGAGTGCTGGGGGAGGATTGGGGATATCAGTGACCTCTCTGAGTTGAGTCTGACTCTGTAAAGGGGTTTGAGGTAGTGTGAATTTTTTTCATATGGAATATAAAATTGTAGATACAGTATGACATTCATAATACTGTATATCTATATATATATATTTAATTGAATCTCATTTTAGATGTGTTCTTTACAATTAAATTATAATTATAGAAATCTGCAGGAGCAAAGGACCTTAAGGATTATTTGCCTACAGTCTTCATTTGATAAGTAGTGTTACCATATAATTTATTCTCCAAACATGGATACTTTTAAGAGTGAAAGAGGTACTACTAACAATTAGGTAGTAAAAACAGGCATAATAAACAGAGAGTAAGGCAGGCAACAAGGGACAAATGATCACTCTAGTCTTAAGGAATACGGGAGTTAAGTGGCTTGGTTACCTGTCTGTCTTTTAAGAACTACACAATGCCAGAAACCAGATTTTCTAATATCAAGAATGCTTTGCAAAAGATGGGTTAGCTAACAAACTGTCTTTTAAACTGAAAATATCCATTTGATCATTTTGCTGAAGGTCTGAAAGTGAGTCACATCAAACCACAAACTTAAGATAAATGGTAACCTCTCATTGATCTTGAGATGGTAAAGGATTCTGACAGCATGACTTACCCTTAGGCAAACCAAATAAGCTGACATGATCCATTCTGATTTGACCAACTTCAATGAGAAGTGCAATGACTTTCTGCACATATGCACTCATCTTTCCAACTCCCCTGGTATGAAATGGGTGTTTCCTTTGTCTGATCCACAGAGGAATGAACGAGGTAGTTTTTCATCCATCATCATTCCAGTTGCTCTATTTAGCACTATGGTATATGCAAGGCATTGTTGCTATTTTACATGTTTTATCTTTAGTTTACCATACACTGAACATCTACTGGGTTCCAGGGATATGTAAGGAGTTCATACACATCACTGTTATATAATTTGTATTGAGATTTAAAAATTTTCCTACCAGGTAAGTCAGGTGAGTTTGTTTCTGCATCTTATAAGCTGCCCACTTTCCTATGGGTTCTAAAGTTATAGAGGAAACCCTCTCAGGACTCCCTCTGCAAGTTTTCTCATGGTGGGCAAAAGATTCACTAAGACTGCTGTTTCAAAAATGCTTGTCATTTATTCTTATCTTTCACTCACAAAAATATAAGCAAAAATGAAATTCCTGCTATAATTCAGTATTCCTATTTCACAACAGTGAAGACATATCCCAATTTGCTCAGATACATTTTACAAAAGGAAATTTGGGGGAAGAATCCAGACCCTGTAGTCTTCTTGCCTAAAAGAAGATTAAAATCAGTGAGAAGGAATAATTCAAGGACATAAATGACTGTACTGCAAAAAGGAGGCAGCTTGTAGCATAATAAAATCCAAAGATTGTGTTTAAGCAGTTTAAAGTAGCAGGAAGGAGACAGAAAGTTTTATAGAGAAAATTATGTTAAAGGTGGGATTTGAAGAGATAGGTAAAGTTCTGACTTAGACAAATAGGCTGGAAATTTTCCAGACAGAAAAAAAAATAGCATAAATTGCATCATGGACACTGGAAAATACACAAAGGATTAAGATTAGGAAATAGGAGGGGTCTACCTTAACTGGAATTTGGGCACAATAAGGAAATGGGGCAAGATTAATGTTAATTTGGATGATTTCTTAATCCTTTCTCAGGAGAAATTTTAAAAAGATGCATTCTTGTACAATGATAGTTTTTAATAAATGGCAACTTCTTTAATATAAGGCTTTGTTCTTTTTAATGCTCTTTCCAGTACATTATTTAATTTAATCTTCATAACACAACTGTGATACAATTAAGGCCAATATCCCCATTTTATAGATTGGATAACTGAGGTAAACACAGATTAAACACTAACCTGGTGGGGTCAGGCTGATGCCACCTCCTCCCTTCCCTCTTCCACTAGAAGCAAAGTGCTTGGTCAAAGAGCAACACCTTTCCATAGACAGGAGACTTGTTTTCCTGTTGAGATTTTAACTTTTGAAAGGGGGACAATGTTTTTGTCAGGAAACTTTGGTGGATTCAGCCGCTGCTTCAACCATGCTAATTACCCCTGCTAACTGTGACCAGAACTTTGCCAACTCCAAACTGCTGCTGCCTAGCAATCTCATCAGTCCACCTGTGGGGCACCTAGCACTTTAGTCCCAACTCCGAGGCCCAATCAACTGGCTATCTGCTCTGGCTTCAGGCCTTGGCTTGCCCCAGCACTGATACTGCTGCCTGTGGTCCTCTTGCCATTGTCAGGCCCAGCATTCATCCCCCTAATGCAACTGACCATTTTCTGAGCTGGCAGAGACCACTGTGCAGATGGGGTCAGGGTGAATGGCCAAGTGGCAACTCAAAGCAAATGCAGATGGGAACACAAGGTGCAGACAAAAGCCCTGGATCCAAATATGTTGGGGGTTTAGCGAGATTAGGCCTGCTAATTAGTGACCTTGGACCATCCTCCTTGGCTAAATAATAAGTAAAAAATTATCTAAGTTGGTTTTACCAGTACATAAAATTCAGGGACTATGTCAAAATGCAAAGAATCCAGCTAGTTTTAGTTCCAGAAGGTCATATGCAGGTATAAGAAATAGTAAAACCATACACTATTTGCTTATAATCAGCGTATGATTTACATTCATCTACTTAGACGCTGCAGATTGTTCTCAGTCTCATTCAAGTGAAAATTTCCTTAAATTTCTTCTTTTGGCATGATCTTGATTATCTCTCCCCAAGCTTTGTCTTTCTACCAACTCTTAGAAATCCTACATAGCAAAATTCCTAAATCAGTGAACACCGGGAAGACTGGGGTCGCTGTTAATTACTACTCCCCATATTCAGAGAGCATCCACACAAGGCTCTGACAGTCTCTCTTGGATCAGGAAAAGTGCTGCTTTTGCCATAGGAATCCCAAGGTTTGAGTTCCAACTCGTAATTTTTCAAGTACACGAGTGAACCTCTCTGCATTTCCATTGTCCATAGTTACTTTCAGGAGGAGGGAGATAAATATTGCCCTCTGGTCCTCACATGCTGACTGTTAGGATCAAATAAGAGAGGACATGCAAATATAGGAGGTAAATACCAGTCCTATCTTTACTTAAATTTCTGATATTTTGTTCATATAGAATTTTAAATTGATTTTGGCTTTTAAAAATGTTGCATTCAACTAGATATTAACTACTGAGTTTTTTTGTGTCCCCTTAAATGTTGCACCTGAGGCAAATGCCTCATTTTCCTTACTCTAGTCCTGGGCCCAGGAAAGTGCTATAAGGTGGAACAGGAGTAAAATGATTCAGCCAACCAGATATTGCCATAGAAGGATAGTGGCAGAGTTACTGAATTCACCTGATATCTTGGTCAGCTTAGAAGAAACACTGGCACCCCATCACATGGGGTAGGTGGATAACTTGTTTCCCGATGACATTAACCCCAAATGCCTCTCAGGAAGGAATTGCTAATTTTCCTATGTATGAGGATGAAGTACAAACTCAGTTAACCTTCCAAAATCCACTACAGTATATACCTTCAGCTCCTACTTAATATTAATTTCTAAATTTGAATTTGACGTATCCATTCAATTGCTTGTAACTACTGTTCAAACATCCTACCCTCATTTTAGATTCTAAGTGCTTGACTTCTTCTCCTTCCTAGAATTCGTTTTTCCTATTGAGCAGAGAGAACCCTAATCAGCTTACAAACTTTACCTGAATCTTTCTGCTAGTCCCTCCTAGCCTATACCAGCCTAAAATTCTTCCTCCCTTCATACATATGGTGAGTGAAGCTAAATACATCAATTTGTTAACCCTGCTTAACTATTTTATGTATATGTGCAGTTCTTTTTTTCTACCCTAACCAGCTGGTAAAAATCCCAGAGGGCAGAAAACATGTCTTAGATTTTAATCCCCACCCTCTTATGAATTTTTGCAAGGCTATACACAATCCAGAAATATTCAATGAAACATACAAGTGCACATAAACACATGTACTCACATACACATTCAAACTCTATTAGAGTCTTTAATACATTGTATATTTCAAACCTTATAATTCATTCAATATAATTTCTATAGTTATAGTATTTAATATAAAATATAGCTACATCTTGTTCTAAAATATTTCTATTAATTTCTTATGAATTAGTTGAATTCTCTAACTGGATTATTAACTCCTTTGTGGCAGGAAATATGATTTCATCTTCTCTTCTGTCATCTTTAGGGACTTCCAAAGACCAGTGGAATTTCTAGCAGCGTACAGCTCAAATTCCTGGTTGAATAAACAGATAGCTTTGGCGGGGATAGAAATAAACTATTATTAGCTTTTCCAGGTATTATGTCCAAGTTGTTCCATATTTAAGGACTTCACTCTTTATCTTGATTTAATGTTTAGCATTTTTGCCTTCCTCAAGAATTTTCCTGAACCCTAGAGATAGCTGCAAAATTAATTTTATAGGTTAAAACAATTTACTGGCATAGAGAGAGGAAACAGACAGGAAATATATTCTTCATTAATGTTTTTATTCTTTTAAAATATTTTATTTGCAGACTATATAAACTTGCAGGAACTCTTTTGAAACTCTAAGAAAATCCATCCCACAAACTGTACCCATTTTTGTCAAGAGTTTGCCCAGGTAGAAAAGCTTGGGGGTAGTGACGGTAAGATCCAATTGTAACTAAGCTTTACAAAATACATATTACTTTTTAAACTGGAATAGTATTTCAAAAGCAGAACAGTGTTTGGGGTACAAGGGTGGAGGTCAATTTATTAAGCCTATCACAGTTGTCAGTCATTATTTGGATCATGTTTATCTTTCACTTTCTTATCGACAGTTTCTCTGAGTCCATGACTGGCTGTGAAATCACTCTTCCAGAAAGGAAAAATCATTTCCTAAATTTGTTGCAGGACCTCACTCTAATCACAAATATGAATGGAAAAGAACTATAGAAGAGAAATTGTTAGGTTGAAATTTTACCTTTAGAGTTTCACCAAATCATTTTACACTATGCAACTTGTATCTGGAACACCATTTTTCACCCATTGGAATTCACCTTTCATATGTGTGTTCTCCCTTTCTTTTCTATTTTTACCCAAAATATTATTAACTGATACAGAGTGGTATGCTGGGGCCAACATTTACAGGCCTATGAGCAACAATTTTTAAATTTTCAAGAATTTTGTAAGCCAACTGTTAAGTAGAGCTATTACTAAAAAATAAATTATATACACTGACTTATATTAAACAAAAAAACAAATACTCAAAACTTATATCTTCCTAATTATTTACTAATTGCTTCCTAATTATCCTGTTACTATTTTTTTTTTATTAC
>PVKH010039583.1:0-11174 GCA_004027955.1 Chaetophractus vellerosus | reverse complement strand
GAAGCCTGAACCCTGGAGACGTCAGCAGCCATCTTGCTCCAACATGTGGACTTTGGTATGGGAAGAACTGTATGCTTTGTGGCCTGGTAACTGTAAGCTACTACCCTAAATAAATACCCTTTGTAGAGACTGATCAATTTTGGTGTATTTCAAAAGGCACACCTGTGGCTGACCAAAACACCATCTTACACCCATTAGACTGGAGGTTATTAAAAATAAAGGGAACTACAAGTGTTGGAGAGGATGTGGAGAGAAGGGAACACTTAAACACTGCTGGTGGAATTGTAGAATGATGCAGCCATTGTGGAGGACAGCTTGTCAGTTCCTCTGGAAGCTAACTATAGAACTGTGATATAATTTAGGAATCTCACTTCTGGGTATATTTTCAGAAGAATTGAAAGGAAGGGCATGGATAGATACATGCACACCAATGTTCCTAATGGCATTATTCACTATTGCCACAACTTTGAAGCAACCCATGTTTACATCAACAGATCAATGGAGAAACAAATTGTGGTACATACATGCAATGGAATATTGCTCATTTTAAAGAAGGAATGCAGTATTAAGACTTGGGAAAATATGGATGAATCCTGAAGACCTTATGTTGAGTGAAGTATGTTGGTCACTCTAGGGCAAATGTTACAAGACCTCACTGATATGACTTAAGGATATTGAGCAGACTTACAGAGATAGGGTCTGAAAGATAGGTTATCAAGAGAAAGAAAGGAATAGTACATTGGGCTGATGCTCAATATGTGTCAAACCTATGATAATGTGGAAGCAGTTGGTTGTGTAGTCAATTGGGGTGATAGTGGTTCAGTGATGTGGTTAAGTTTTCTAGTGCTGGAATGTGAGAGGCAGTAGGGTAAAGCTATTTGGGTAGATGTTGCATTGAACTGGGGTAGGGCTGCAGAAAGGAACAGGTGAACTCTGGGGATTTGTAGATCTGTAGTTAAAACTACTATTGTGGGAATATCCTTTGGCAGAAATGGCCATGGGGTGTTAATAGAACAGGGCATCAGGGGTGGGGTTATATGTGGGATAAGGTGCACCCAAGGGATGCTTCTATGTCATATAATAGTGTTCACTTTCTCATAGTGTTTTATCTCATTGGGCAGAGACCCACATGATAAACAAGAAAATATTTAACTCCCACCCTGGGAAGTTCTGCTAAATTCACAATTAGAGAGTGAAGAATCTCTCTAGAATAAAGGCATTGACTAATTAAAGAAAAGAGAACAATATGTGAAGCCATCAATATTATTGCATGTAACTTTGAACCCTATTCTTCAAAAACTGAAACTTAGTGATCTCCATAGGTTCTAGGGCAGGGGGGAATGAATAAATGGATTATAGGACATTGGAATGAGTCTGCATGATCTTGCAATGTTGGATACAAGCCATTTTAAATTTTGTCAAAACCTATAATATTTTACAATGCAAAATGTAAATCATAATGTAAACCATTGACCATGGTAGCAATATTTCAACAATTGTACATCAATTGTAGCAGTTACCATAAACACGCAAAATGTTATTAATAGGGGAGAGTGGGAGAGCAGGGAGGGTTTGGGGTATATAAGGACCCCCTATACTTTCTATGCTATTTTACCTTTAACCTAAAGCTTCTTTGAGGATAAATAAACAAATAACAAAAGACATTGAGGGAAAATACAGAAAAAAATTTCAATGTACATAAAAGATAATAGCTCTTAAAGTGATGAAAGACACAAAGAAAAATTTATTTTATTTTTTATTTTTTATTTTATTAATTATTAATATATAATTTTCTTATTATTTTTAATTATTTCCTTTTCTATTTTGGTTTTTGGTGGTTTTGGTCACAGAATATTCACAATTGTGGCAGGGAAGAATCACTGGAGCAGAGTGTTGATGATGGGGGGATTTGTGGGGAGGGGTATACCTGGGGCATGCCTCTATGGCATATGAATATGTTCAAGTGTTAATAGGCATTGTCCAAGTGAGTGAAGACCCAGAAATTTTTAATTCCCATCCTAGTAAGTCCTGCTACATTCTCTAATGTAGTGGCAAAAATCCTCCAAGTACAAGGGCAGTGCCTAGTCAAGGAGTACAGACCATTATGGTAGGCTCTTGATAATATTGGTTGTCCTTATGAGCTTTTGTCTTGTGAAATTGAATCTTAACCTATTATTATATTTTGCCTAAGAGTTATATACTGAAAGCCTCCTTGGTGCTAAAATGTGGCCTCTCTCTAAGCCAAACTCAGAATAAAAATGCATGGGACATGACTCCTCAGGATGAAACTCCTTGGCACTGAGGGATTATTACAAAGCACCAACTAGTGGTGCATTTGGAAAAAGACCTTGATCAAAAGGGGGAAATATTGAATTCAAATAAGGTTTTATTGCTAAGAGTTTTCAAGGTGAGTTGGGAAGTCATTCCAGAGATTATGCTTATGCATGTCTCAGCAAGATCTCATTGACTATCACAGAAAATAGTGCCTCAAACAGTGGGGCTCTTGAGGGTTTAGAGACATCCAGACACTATATGCAGGGGCAGACAATCTCAGGAATTTAGAACCCTTTCAGTTTGCCTTACATGAAGTATATGCTCCCAACTGCAACAGAGTTAGTCTCATTCATAAATTTCCCACATTGCTCTCCTGATATGTATTTAAATCTTCTGTCTGCTCATATGCCTATTGAGCACTGAATCGTAGCACAGTTGCAGTATTCACTATCAAGTTATTTGACTCATCCAGGACAAATAAGAAAAGGTTGATTATGGACAATGACCATCCCAGAAAACAGATAATATGTAGAAATGCAAGTAAGACCTGCCCCATGGAATATAAGCTCCTTCTCAATCAGAAATAGATTGGGCATCACCATCCCCAAAACTGCAAGAATGAGGAACAAGAAAACATAAAGGGAAAATTCAACTATGGACTAAATTAGACATTATTCCAACAATGGAAGAAATTATATTATTGATATATATTGGCAGTGACCACCAGAGGTTCTGAGGGGAGGAAGAAGGAAGAATATGTATAAAATATTTTGGGCCATTGAAATTGTCCTGCATTGTGGATGCAGGCCATTATACATTTTGTTAAAACATACAAAATTGTGTGGGACAAAGTTTAATATAAACTATAAACTATAATGTAAACTATAGACCATGGTTAGTAGCAATGCTTCAATATGTTTTCATCAATTATAACAAATGTACCACACTAATAAAAGATGCAGTTAATGGGTGAAAGTGTGGGATGTGGAGGTGGTGGATTATATGTGTATCCCTTATATTTGGATGTAATATTTACGTAACATAAATATTTTTTAAAATAATAAAATTAAAAATACAGAAAATGAAGAATAAAAGAGCCTGGGAAAATAATTAATAAAACTGAAAATCATTGAAAATAAAAAGAAATAAATATTAAAATCACAAAAATATGAAACAAAAAATAAAAGACTCAAAAACATTTGAAGAGAAGAAATAAATGAAGACTATCAAGAGAATGTGGGTAAAAGAAAAGAAAAGGAAGAGGGAAAATGAAAAAAGAAAGAAAGAAAATAAGGAGAAATAAACAAAAGAACAAATAAACAAATATAAAACAGGCCTCCATGTCATGCCATTAGCAACCATCTCAGGATGCCACTGCCTGCCCTCCACAGGTAGCTTGCCAGGATGTAGAGTTAAAAAAAAAAACTAAAAAATCTCAGTCTAAGTTCCATGTCATGAGGCTGCTTGTTCCACAACACCCCTTCCTGCATGGAGATGACTGGGTGCATGACAACTCTCTGGATTTCTCTCTGCCTCCCTTTTATTCTGGGCCAGTTGGATGCCTGACAGCTTGCCAGCTGCCTCTCCCAGGAACCTGCCAAAGGAGTGAAGAATGCAGAGGCAACATATTCCATCATATTTCTGTCTTATAAATCTGCCTGGTCTCTGCAAAAACAAATAGATTATTCTGAATGATTGTAGGGTTCCAACCACAGCTCCTTTTCCTGGGCTTTTGGCATTTTGTGTGATTCCAGAAACATTGCCACTTGATGAAAGAATTTTTCTTGAAGTAATGAATAGTGAATATCAAATTCAGTTCACATTTATCTTGAAAGTATAAAAGTATGAAGTCGTTGTGTTTCTCAAGAGAAATTTTATTTCCTCCTTTTTCTTAAATTTTTCTTCTCAATTCTATCTTCTCAACATTTTTCAAACAGTAATAATGGCATCATGGTAAGTGGACCTGTGACCAAAAATTGGCAAGTATGGTAGTTGCCCCAGTAAAATAAATACATGCTATATGGTGAGAGAGAAATCACATGAAGTTTCAGGAGCTAACCACATGGGTGAAATTTTTCTCACAACCACAGAATTCACTGATCTTTCCATGTACCTTATCATTCATGAGCCATCAGCCTGATAGAAGAAATGGAAAGAGTGGTTTAGTATTCAATTAAGGAACTTGCTAGAATTCTATTCTTTGAGAAATTGGGTTACAGTCCTCAGGATTCAAAACATGCACTTAACCACTGACTGATATATGGTGTCACCAATTTCATGATATCCCTCATTATAAGATACCTGTTGTAGATATATGCAATATCTACAATGTATTAAAATGTATGACTGTACTGCCTTAATCTCCTAGCACTTCTGTAACAAAGAACCACAAATTGGATGACTTTGAATTACAGAAGTTAATTATTTCACAGTTCTGAAGACAAGAAGTCAGAAATCTGTAGGGGAGAATCCTTCCATGCTTCTTCCTACCTTCTATTGGTTTGCTGGATACTCTTGACCTTCAATTTCTTCCTCAGACATCATATGATGTTCTCTCCTTATTTATATGTCTATAGCTTATTTTCCCAACTTACAAGGACACCAGTAATAAGGACAGAAGTGACCCTTATTACTGACACTCCTAGGACCCAACTTTTGTGTTTTTTTTTAATTTTTAATTGAAAAAGATATTTAGATTACATAAATGTTACATAAAAATATAAGGTATTCATATATGCCCCACTCCCCACACCATCCAAATTTACTGACATTAACATCCTGCATTAGTGTGGTACTTTCATTTCAATTGTTGAACACATTTTGTAGCATTGCCACTAAGCATCGTTTAATGTTTACATTGTAGTTTACACTCTCTCCCACATAATTCTGTAGGTTATAGCAAAATATATAATGGCCTGTATCTGTCACTTCAATGACATACAGGACAATTCCCAAGTCCCAAAAATGCACCCATATTACACCTGTTTTACCTCTCCATGACCTCAGAACCTCCAGTGGCCACTGCGTCCACATCAATGATATAAGTTCTTCCATTGCTAGAATCACAATAAGTCTATAGTAGAATACTGGTAAGTCCACTCTAGTCCATAGTTCATTCCCTAATCCTGAGGATTCTGGGATGGTGATGCCCTCTTCACCTCTAATTGAGAGGGGGCTTCAGTCCCATATGGCTGATGGATGGGACTCTCTTGTTTGTAGTTGTAGACTCTCTTGATTCCTTGGTATGTTTGCTGTCTATCATCACCTCCTTGTTAGTTGTCTGGTGTGAGTCCAGTGAACTGGATAGTATGTGTTGCAACTCCACTGAGGCTGAGGGCCCACCTGGCACATGGCAGTATAGCCTAAAGATTCAAGTCTCTTGGATGTACACCTACCAACTCCAGCACCAAGTGCAATTTCAAATAGAAGGGAGAGAAGAGCCATGTGTAGGGAAACCACAACTGAACCCAACTCTGTCACACTGGAGATCACAAACCCACTTGCAAGGAACCAAACTCATGAGCTATCTGCCTTGACCATCCCAACCATAGTGCCTGAATGTCTCCAGAGCCCTCAGGAGCCCCACTATTTGGTGTAGAGTCCAATTGGCAGTAAATGAGATCCTGCTGAGGTGTGAATAAACATAATCTCTGGAATGAACTCTAGACTCACTTTGAAGTCTCTTAGCCATACAATCTCATATGTCTTTAACTTTTCCCCCTTTTGGTCAAGGTCTTCCTCCAGTTGCATTAGTATTTGGTGCTTGGTAGAAATCTCTCAGTGCCAGGGAGAATCAACTCTGGGAGTCATGTCCCAGACTGGGGTGAAAGAACCCACTTTTAAAGTCTACAGTTTCACTATGGTAAATGTCCTTGTTCCAGAAGAAGTTACCATATTTGATGGGAACATCATTGGGGTTCCATTAAAATGGAACCGCAAGTTTGTGCTCTTTATACCAGTGAAACATCAGGAAAGATTATTTATCAGCCATCAACAAAGGGGCAAGGCCTTCCACCAAAACAAAAGATTAGGACTTGCTGAAGGCTCAGATGGTAGTTAGCATTTTGTAGCATTAAATAATTTAATTAAGGAATGTAGATTGTTTTTTAGACAAAATGCTATTGCACACTTAATAAACTACATTATAGTGTAAACATAACTTTTATATGCACTGGGAAACCAAAAATCTGTGTGACTCATTTTATTGCAATACCCACTTTATTGCAGTGGTCTGAAACTGAATCTGCAATATCTGCAATACATGCCTGTACTGCCTTAATTTCCTACCACTTCTGTAACAAAGTACCACAAATTGGATAGCTTTGAACAACAGAAGTTAATTATTTCACAGTTCTGGAGACAAGAATTCAGAAATCTGTAGGGGAGAATCATTCAATGCTTCTTCCTACCTTCTGATGGTTTGCAGGTTATCCTTTGGCTTCAATCTCTGCCTCAGACATCACATGATGTTCTCTCCTGTATCTATATTTCTATATCTTATTTTCCCTAATTATAAGGACACCAGTAATCTTAGATTATAATCCCCATTAATCTAGTTTGACCTCATCTTAACTTATAACATCTTCAAAGTCCCTATTTTCACATGAGTCACATTCTTCTTTTAAGGGGACACAATTCAACCCATAATCCATACAATTCTTGTTTTATTCTTTTAAATAATTTTATTATAAAAATAAATCAATAACAGAATATTTTAAAACATAATTTTCAGTTAATTACATTGAACATTTTATAAAAATGTATTTTCTCTCCCTTCTAAATATTCATTAAATATGTACAATAAAGGAAATTTTTGCATTAATCTACAAGCAAAAGAATAATAGAAGAAATATGAGTTGGTGAAAGATTTTCAGGCATTTTTAATAATATAAAGAGGATTGTTAAGTAACTGAATTAGCAGAGTGGAGAAACTCACAACAGCCTGAGGAGGGAATAATGAGATATACTACTGCAAAATAACTGAGATGTTGAATCTTGGAACATCATGTTCCACAAAGTGTAGAAGTGAAACACATATTGAATTAAAGGCAGATTATTTTATAGCCATGGGCTATATTCTACACAGCTAAGAATCACCTGTACATTATAGTGCAGAAATGTGGAGTTGTCTTTGCTGTTTTTAGAAATTGTGCTAGAGAATTTCTTGTATCACTATGAAAGTTAGTGATGAAATATGTAGTTGCATGTGCAAATTCTAAGTGAAAATCTACATAGTGAACTATGAAACACTTACCTCTTGCTGCTTCCAGGATGCCAGCTACCAGAACCTATCATTACCTCACCAATCTCCCATTACTGTGACAGATCCTAGCTAAGAGGTTTCATTTTTTTCTTCTTTTTTCCCCAGAAGAAAGTAAATGATTGATATTTGACTGCTAGATTCCTCACGATAAAGGCCCCAAGCAAACAAAATTTTCCCATACATTTGGAGATTCAAACAAGTTTTTATTTCCTCAGCTTTCAATATAAATTGAGCTAATGCTTCCAGGCAGGAAGGCAGTATTAGTAAATTGGAAGAGAAGTCAAATCAGAGGCATGTATAATCTACATATTAGGTACAGCAACTTCTCTGTTTTCCTTAACAATTCAATTTTAGCCTAAACTTGAAAATTAAGGCCATGAATTGATGAGATTCATCTTACAAAGTTTGATGGCCATCTATTAACATCTGAGTCAGTTTCTAAAGGTTCTCAACTTACCTTTCACACCAAGGAACATAGCATCATATTTCTGTCTATGACTCATTTTATAGTTCTCTACAAATTTGCTGGTAAATATTCATCTCCCATGTGTACCTTATCATAAAATAATGGTGGACTACTTTTAATTGCTTTACTTCACAATAAATTACAACAGATAAAGGGAATGAATAAGGTACTTGTGTGTAATCAGACTCATTAAGTGATTAAAACAGAGTTTATGATGTAAATCTTACAATATCAAGTTAATCATAAGGATTCTGATGGACTTGGGGAGAAACTAGATAGTCATTTGTAGCTCTGGATACTGGAGAGAAGAGTTTTTGTTATCTCTGTTACTCTCCAAGCTTGTATGTGATTCATTTTCTTTATATTAACCCTTAAATTTTTTCTGTATGTCTTTTTAAAATTATTTTTATGTCTTTATGTTCTCTCAAAATTTCTGCTAATACTGGATTTGGGTTGCTGTGACACAAATTTATCCTTGTTGTTTCATCCAGGATTTTCTCTCCTTTCTCCAGCCTGTTAGTTCCATTCAGAAGTCCAGGGGAGGAAATCTTAATTATGTGCTTTTATGTTCAGGTGGAGGAGACCTAAATTTATATCCCTGGCGAGTATATGGTGTAATACCATAGGTCAGCTGCTTTTTCAGGTACAATCTCATGCAATTAAAAATATGGTGCAGTAGTTTCATATAGTTATGAATTCCAAAAATAAATATTGGATTATGCTTGTAACTGGTGTGTTCCTCTTGGCATGATTAAGTTATGATTAGGGCTTTGATTGGGCAACATCAGTAGCACTCCGAGATAAAACTACATGGCAGTGCAGAGGTGTGGGTTGGAGATTTGGTGTTGGAGTTTTGATGCTGAGTTTTAATCTTGGAGCTTGGGAAAGTAAGCACAAAGAAGAGCTTGGTCATGAGGAAGAAGAGAAGGCCCTGGGAAAAGAGACAGAGCCATTTGCTTGGCAGTTCATAGCTGGCCTTGTAGAGAAAGGCAGCACCTAGAGAGCCTCATAGTCTACAGCTGGCCTTGTAGAGGAAACAGAGGAGATGAGCCTGGACAGAAATGGAGCCTTGGGGAGAGAGGAACCCAAGAAGCCTGAACCCTGGCAAATGTTGGCAGCTGTCTTGCTCCAACATGAAGCCATAGACTTTGGTGAGGGGATAAACTTACATATTATGGCCTGGTAACTGTAAGCTTCTACCCCAGATAAATACCCTTTATGAAAACCAAACAATTTCTGGTATTTTACCTCAGCACCCCTTTGGCTGACTAATATATATGGCAAAATAAAATGCTTGTTCTGCATAGACTTGTAACAGCCCTATTCTGAAAAAAAAAAAAAAACCATGGAAACATTTTGCAAGCTAATAAAAAAATTTATCCATGTTTTATTCATTGACTTGTTTTCTAAATTCAATTTGTTTTCCATTGAGTTTTCCACTGTATTTCCAAAATCTTAATGGTTATTTTCTACCAAGTTTATACAACACATAAATATAATATTTCAGATTCAGATGTTTTTTTAATTATGCTGGCCCTTGGATTGGAGAAAATTATTGTGAATTTCTTTCCCCATCTTAAATGTATATGTTTTACTCATAATGGATATAGTTGTACTGTGACCAAAACCCTATGATAATCTTTTTAGACAACTCTAAAACTTCAGTGTGATTAATCCAAGTCACACTATACATTCATTTCTAAAACATGTTATTTTCCAGGTGAGGAGGGGATGTCAGCCTGTAAGATATATATTTAATTCAATTTAATTTAATTATATATTTAAAGAAGCTTTAGACCACATAAATGCTATATTGAAAATACAGTGGGATTCCCATTTACCCTGACCCACCCCCTCTAAAACTTTCCCCATTAACATCTTTCATTAGTGTAGTACATTTGTTAATTGATGAACACACATTAAAGCACTGCTACTAACCACGGACAATAGTTTACATAATAATTTTCACTTTTCACCAAAATTTGTGTTGGTTTTGACAAAATGTATAATGAGTCTGGTTCCATCATTGCAATGTAATGTAAAACAATTCCAATGTCCTAAAAATTTCCCAAGTTATACATATTCTCCCCTCTCCCTACCGTCAGAACCTCTGGTGACCACTGCCTTATATATCAATATTACAAGTTCTTCCATTGCTAGAATACTCATAAGTCTACTTTAGTCCTTAGCTGCATTCCCCCTGATGTTTGTTCATTCCTCAATCTTGAGGATTTTTGTTTGGTGACACCCACACTATTTCTGATGGCTTAGATCCCATGGGGCAGATGGGTGGAACTGTCATGCTTGCAGTTATAGAAATTCTCTGATTTGGGGAATGAACATTGTCTATCATCCTTTTGTTAGTTGTCCTTGGTGAGTTCAGTAAAATGGAGAGTAGGTGTTGCAAGTCTAGGGCTCAATGTTTGTATGAACAAACAGAACATTTAAGTCTCTGGGATATGTTTAATGGATATCATGCTAATTATAGACTCAAATAAAAGGGGCAGAAGAGCCATGTGTAGGGAAATTATAAATCAGTCTAGCTCTGTTATACTGAATATCATATATTCTAATGTAACACCCACTGACAGGGTGCTGAATTCCTAAGATTGTCTATCCTGCCTATAGTGCCTATATTTTTCTAGGGACCTCAGCAAAACCCCTGCTTGAATAACTGTTTACTGTGTGAGTCAATGAGAATATCCTGAGATGTGTATAAGGGTAACCTCTAAAACCAGCAATCTCACTGCTGGGCATATGCCCAGAATAATTGAAAGCAGGGCCTTGTAATGTTCATAGCTACATTATTCACTATTGCTAAAAGTTGGAAACAACCCAAGTATCCATCAACAGAGGAATGGATAAGCAAACTGTGTTGTATACATACAACTGAATATTACTCAATTATAAGAAGGATTGCAGTATTAGCAATGTGACAACATCGGTGTATCTTGAACACCTAATATTGAGTGAAGTAGGCCAGTCACTGAAGAGAAATATAACATGACCTCACTGATATGACTCAAGCAAATTGAACAGATCCACAGAGATAGAGTCTGGAAGATAGGTTATCAAGAGACAGAAAGGGAGTACAGTATGGTGGGCCAATGCTCAATGTGGGCAAAACTTACAAGAAGGTTGAAAGAGGTGTGTAAGCAGTGGTGGGGGTTT
>PVKH010039582.1:0-11173 GCA_004027955.1 Chaetophractus vellerosus | reverse complement strand
GGGAGAGAAGCAAGCCAATCAAGGGTACCATCTCAGACAATGTTCCCCAGGATTTTCTCTAGCCTCATCCTTCCAAGACACTCTGGGTTGAAGGTTACTCCTCAGAAATGTCCTAACCAGAGGCAAGATAGCTGGGGCCTTTGTTTTTTCTAGAAGTCACACCTGTGCGAGGACACTAAGTTCATTAAGTGGAGTTCAGGCTTCAAGAGGTAGAGTTTTGAGGAGGGAATCCAAAGGATAAATTCCACTGTGGGTATGATCATCCAAAAGAGAAACATGAGAAAATGAAGAAGAGGCATTACTTTCTTCCATAGGATATCTAGACATAAATGCAATGAGAAATATGATAAACCATTATAAGTCATTTAAATCCCTTTGTTTCCCCTACAAAGGATAGTGAATCCTAGAGAAGAGGGATTCTTTCCTGAGCAAGGTGAGGAGTTGGGGAGCAAACCAGTTTTGTCCACAGACGGTTAGCAAGCTGACCAAAGAAAAAGTAAGGAAGAGCATATCTTAGGAGAACAAAAAGGAAGAGACCAGGAGGTGCAGCGGGAGATGCTAGAGAGACATGGAAGGACAATCTGAAAGAATCTGAGAGTCTAAGAAAGCTAATGGCTGCTGAATAGAGGGATGAAGTGTGAGAGTCCAATAAATCTTGAACCAAAAGTTTTAGGGTGTTTTGCTGTGTGATATTTCTTCCCAAGAGAAATACAGTAAATTCTACATCTTTAACTCTGGTCTTCAGGAGTAAGTGTTGAGGCAGGTATGAGTGCATGTGCTGTGGGAAATGGGGCTTTTCTTTGGGTTTTCAAGAACTGCCTGCCTTGAAGTCAATTATATTAGGGTAAGAAAATGCTCAACAGCAGTCTAAAAGCCTGGTCTCCAGGCAGTCAGAAACAAGCCCAGAATGGAGTGGGGACTGAAAACAGTGGGGAGAGAAATGAAACTGCATCTGAACTCAATTACATCAGTCAGCCAATCAGTTCTCCAAGATGCTGAATATTCTCCATAGTAAAAGTTAAAACAAAAAAGAAAATGGAGACCAATCATAAAAAGCTTAATCATGAAAATAGAACACACACATTTCTAAACAAAGAACACTTGGAGCCAATCACAAGCTCAAAATGAAGAGATATACTGTACATTTGTAAACTGGCTGAAGCATCAGGAAAAAATCCCGAGTTAATCAGAAGGCATTCTTTCTATACAGTAAGCTCATACCCATTACAATCTACTGTGTTAATGACCATTACTCAAAATGACAACGTCGTAACTAAAATCACCATTTGTTCAAGTTAATTTCTTAGAAATCTGTGATTTTCCTCCATTATACTTAATATTTATGAATCCTAACTCACTGGAACTTCTCTATTTTCTGGTTATTACCATTCATTTTCAGGATGTAAAATGAAGGTCATTAAAGTTGGACTTTTCCTTTTCTTTTTCATTTATATAGCATTACATCTTTAAAAGGCAATATGATCCCAATAAAACTCTTGGCATACAATACCAGTTTTACCTTTACTTGAATATCATATTATTTGGAACAAAATTCAAATCCCATTGTCCTTTATCTGCTACATACAAGTATCTCTCACTTCAAGACATAGATACCTATTTCTAACAAATCTGGCTAGAAAGGAAATACTTTTGTTAGGAAAATCCTGATTTTCCCCTGAAGTCAATCATAAAAGAACAAATAATACTCAAAAGAAAATGAAATCCACTGGAAAGAACGATAAAGTTGGCAGGCAGGTCAATGGCATGCTGCGTCCAGTGTTTTGTGTTCTACTTCCCCATTCTTTCCTGCTTCCCTGGCTTTCTCATCTGTGTCAGGGTTCCTTTGGGATATAATATTCACGGTTTTTGGAAATCAGTGCCTTCCTACATTTACTGGATACTTACAGTGTGTAAATGAAATTGGCTTCCTTTGCCAGTGGGTTCTGTAACTCAAACAAATGACAGATTCTTTAATTTTACCAGTCTTTGGATTCTGAAAATGAAAGGAATGCCCTATGACAGATATTGCCTAATGTAAACTCTAAAACATAGGCTACTTATAGTCATGGCAGCTACATTTTGATTGCCATATGCATGCATTCCCATGCTATGCTGTCATTGCTTAGCATCACTGGAGATACAGTTATTTGCTGTTTTTTTTTAATTGAACACATTAAACAAAATGAGTGATCTAAATCTTCTCCATAAAGTAGGATATATTGGTAGAAACATTAAATATTCTCTAGTCTGTTTAAACCTTCCCCACTCCCACCCTTTTGCCAAACTTAGAAAACACTTTCCTCAGAGAGAAAATTCTAGGAAAATTGCCCTTGGACCCGCTCTACATGAAGAAAAAGAATGAAAAAGAGAGAGATAAACTGAGTGAGAAAGAGATGCAAAAGAAGAACTTAATGCAATAAAAAGGTATCAAAAATAAAAAGTAAAATAAGTCTAACTGCAAAGCAAAAGGCTTCACTCCAAATGAACTAACATGGAATGGTCTCTCATGCTGGGATAATGAGTTGAAAAGAGCCCACACTGGGAATCAACTCCCACCATTGCTGTAAAAAATAAATATGAAAAAAAAAAAACAAACTTAATGCCAGTTTCTAGTTTCAAATTAAGCGCTTTGCCTTTGGAGAATTCACACAAAAGAAATAAAAAGAGGGAGAGGGAACACATTTCTGCTTTACTCTCTTTGAATTAGGGAAAATTTTCAATTGTTTTCTTTGGTTGGATCTTCATCATAGGAGGCAGTGGGTGGTTTAGAAAAGGGACCTGGACATAAACCAGCCTTGCAAAGAAGCACCTAAAATCAACAGTCCCTACCAGACCAGTAGTTTATAACTACCTTCTTACTCAGAGGTGGTACAAAGGAAAAAAATATATATCTCAACTGGAGAACAATTTACATACCATGGGCAAAATAGGTGGTTATTTTTGTGGATGCCTAAAAAAAAAAAATCCATCAGCATTTAAAGCACTAAATAGAGAAGAAAAAAGTGCAGCCTCCTCTTTCTAGGAGCCCACAGTGTGACTTAACGACGTATTTGAGTGTCCATTGGGAAACATTTCAAAAGGAAGAAACAAACTTCTTACCACCCCAATGAGTTTATTTTAAAAAAGAGATGAAATGTGAGGTGAGGGAAAGGTCAGTTTGGAAGATCCAGACAGGTAAGGAGTAAAAGCAGATGCAGAGAAAGATTATGCAGAGAAGGTGAAAGCTTACGGAACTCCCAGAAACGGAAGAGAGGATCTATTCGGTTCTTGTCATGTGGATGGGAGGCAGATTTGTTGAAAAAGGGGAGACTGAGAAGCAGGGGATTGAAAAGCCTCTGGGAAACTCAGCTGATAGTTATAGAGGTAACTGGAACAGTGGCCAGGAAGTTGATCGTGAATTTGATCCTTCCCTCCAGGGAAAAGATGAGAATGCCAGTTACAAGAAGGTATAAATTGAACCACCAGATAGCAGGCCGATTAGAGCAGAAACATATTACTCTCCGTGCAACTGAAAGTATTCACACGTCTTTATGTTCACAGTCCTTTAAACACCGAGCAACTCAATAAATTCTTATTTATGCGATGCCATCAGCAGTAGCGGTGCCTGGCTAGTTTCCTTCTTTTGTTTATAGGCAGAAGGGGATACAACGCACATGAATTTTTTCTTTCATATCAGCTAGTGACTGCCCTTCGAATTGCAGTGTGAAGAAGGGAATTGAAGGTTTTTGACAGTTTTACCATACATCTTTTTATTCACAAAGACTTGTAATCTTGAAGCGGGTTCTTTGTTTTAAATCAGGCAGCTATTGATTAACCGTGAGACCTAGTGCGGCTCACCAGGGGCTGAGGTGGGGGGATACAATTTAGAATTAGGACAGTTAAACACTGAAATCGATCCTTCCTTTCTCCTGCCGCTGTTGCTGTAGCCAGCAGTTTCTTTAAGCTATTAATTTTATTATTAGCACACCTGGAGGCATTGCTTCCCTCAGGGAAAAGCAATTCAACTGCGTGTGCTACAAGACTGGTGGCGGATGATCAATGACACAGCTGGCATGGTACAGGGACTTGTGTCCCATCCCCAGCCATTTGAAATTTGGGGGTGATCTTTCTTGCAAAGTAAGGGACACGGAATGAGATGTTATTTCAGATCTGCTCTTTTCAGTAAACTTTAGTCACCAATAACTTGCTTTATTTGTTTGTTTTCTAAATAAATGTGGAAAAAGAAGTCCTCTGGGTTCTATTCCTAATTCTGCCATGGGTTTACTCTGTGGCTTCCGGCAAGCCATTTCCTCAGTCTATTTGTTGTGGAAAATGTGAGGTGGGAAGAAGGAAGTCCCACCTAGATCACAGCTTGTAACCTGGTTGCTTAGTCTTCATCTTCTCTGCTGAGGTATTTTGTTTGGCCTGCATAATATTAGCCCTGAGAACTACGCAAAAAATGATATACTTTGTGAAATATAAATTAGTGGCCAACTTTCAACAAGCAGGGTGTTTTGTATAAACATCTCGGTTGTCTGGCTTCTAATTAAAAATTAGATGCACTGGCATCACAGTCCTCTCTCCCCCTATCACAGATTTGCATGGTTGACCAGAATTGCGGAGTGGCTCTCCCCTTTAGAGAACATATGTGCTACACCATCTTCCACATCCTCACTCAGCCCACTTTACCGTTCAGTTACTTGTTTGGTCCCTGTGCAGTTGAGTTTGAAGGCTCTGAAGGAAGTTATTTCTACAATAATAACAACTTGAATAATCTGAGAATATTCCAAAACAAATAATTCCCTTCTCAGACTACCTCAAATCTCTGCCTTCCCTTGCTATTACTTTCTCTTTTTTTCCTACCTTTCTCTCTTTCCCCCTTCTCTTCTATTTCTCTTCTGCTAACACTCCTGGAAGGAACAAATGCATAACAAAAGGGTATTTTATACTACAGAATATGGACAAAGGATCTAGTGTATATCCAAGCTGATGGAACAGTTTTAACAGTGAGGTTGCCTGGCTCATGATAGGATGGAAAATTATTTATCAGCTCCCATAGTGAGCACGGTACTGAACTAGTTGCCAGAGAAGTCCCAGGACACATTTTATTCATTGTTATGGTCCATGTTCAAGTGTTCTGCACTTGCTGGGATTGCAAAAAAAAAAAAAAGTGTAGTTTATGAAGAAGAGATGGTTTTGCTCACAAATCATCGATATACTAAGTTTTGTCAGCCTACGGCAAAAAGCATGAAGAAGACCATTGTAACCCAATTTTTGTATCCTCCAAAGAGGAACCCCCAATTC
The DNA here is from genome assembly GCA_004027955.1 of Chaetophractus vellerosus. Lineage (NCBI taxonomy): Eukaryota > Metazoa > Chordata > Mammalia > Cingulata > Chlamyphoridae > Chaetophractus > Chaetophractus vellerosus. The sequence continues at coordinate 5,890 of PVKH010039582.1, read as the reverse complement.
TTTTAAGAACAATTGATCGAGCAACTGCTATGTGTTAGGCAATATTCCAAGAACAAACGATAGGGATTAGGTGAGCACCCTCAGCTGGCCTGCCTCCAGCAGAAATCCAAGGGAACCCACCAAGGACATCTAGCCAACCATGATGTAGAAGTAGCACATGCTTTGGAATGAGACAGATGTGGTTTGAGCCCTGGTTTTGCCACTTATTACTTGTGTGACCCTGTCATTTTATTTAATCTTTCTGAGCTTATATATCTTGGATATTACATGGTGAAATGGCTTATAATGATATCTATCTCTAGTAGAACAGTATAAAAGGAAAGGACTTGCCCATTCCTCAGCCAATCCAGATGGAACTGAACTCACTGCCAATCTTGGCACTTAGGATCCCAGAATCAATGAACTAGGTGATGATGTACCAAGTAAAAAATGCTAGAGACATCATTGGACTGTGAGTTACACAGTCAGTTATATATATTAGTCCAAATTTTACAGTTAAGATTTGTACATTACTATATGTGTGTGTATATGTATATATATAAATTTTACCTCGTCTCTTGTAGATGACTGAGTATCAATTGGATGCATTAATTTAAGCTATTAATGGCTGGTAATGGCTTAATATGTCACCACTCCCAGATAAGACACTAAAAGTCCCCTTAAAATGTAAATGTTAGCACAAGAACATAGCTAATAAATTAATCCCAGGCACCCAGAGTATAGAACCATTTTGTGGTGGGAGGGACTTGTTTTTACTGCCTTCCTCCATACATCCCACCAGCTTCCCTTGTGTTTATTCTATTTTTTTATAATTTCTTGGGTTAGCATAATTATATCATAAACCCACATGGGATATCCAATATTCTTTAAAACAGTTCCCTTTTGGAAACAAGTGCTGGGAGTATGGTAAAAAGGATGGTAATTGGAAACTAATGGGCCTCACCCCTTGCTCTGTTTGTAAACAGCTGCATTTTTAGAAGCCAAGGTATTGTCAGTGCCTCCACCTATAAAATAGAGATGGGAAATTGCATCCATCTTTCAGGGGTTTTGTGAGCATTATTAATGAGAAATTGTGAATGAGGTGCTTATCACAGCTAATATTTATGGAGCACTTACTATTTTTACACCTTGTGTTGCTAATGTCATTACCTTCCAGGTATAAGGATCCCTGCTATTTGGGTTCCTCAAGGGACCAAAAGTTAGTTTGTGACCTTCAAAAGCTGCTCTCTGTCCCATCCCTCTTATTTCTTCTTACATTCAAAACCCAATTTCAGAAGAAGGGGAACAGCTTTCATAAAGTCACAGGTGCCTCCCATGGAAATCTCTTCCAAATTTATAACTCTGTAGCTCTGCATGCTACCTTAATAGTCTACAGTTCCAGTAATAAAGATAGGTTAATTTTGCATTAGATGAGCTTTAATGTACATTTAGAAATCAGAAACTAGCTTATGTGTTCATTAGTGGAAATCTTGCCTAAAGTGGGTCATGTAGAACTAGAGGAAATTCAGACTTAGGGGCGAAGGAAGGTGTTTTGCTTCATGTGTCATCTTCCATTATTGATGCTGAGTTGAATGGTTGTGAATCAAGTGAGTCTAATATGTTTTCGAATGTATCTCTGGTGCATAATGGTTTAAGAGATCACCAGGAAAGTGGCTTTACCCACGATACTGTCAGCCTGTGCTCAGTTTCAACAAAGTTTTTGTGTAGGTGGGGGAGATGTTATGGCCCCATGACAGCATGGGTAACACGGGGTATAACTTCCTCACTTGGCCACATGATGGTGAGGCATCTTCAGCAGTGGGTGAGGCTTATTTGGAAGTGTCTTGCAAATAATCTTGGCTTTTGATGAGATAGATCTGTGTCTGACTCCTGGCTTTTCCAGTAATCTTGGGAAAGGTAAGACCTTCAAGAGTCTCGGTTTCTTTATCCGAAAAAAAAAAATACAAATAGTGATTTCTAGGACAATCAAAGGACGAGACCTGTAAATTACATCCCATACTTTCTGTCAAATAAGCTCTAAATAAACTCTTAATTTGTGAAGCTCCTTTAAGAAAACTTTGAACATGGTAAGCACTCAGTAAACGGTAGTTATTTATCTTCATCATCTTTACTGTCACTGTTGTCATCATAAGCTGACTGACAAGGTCAAACATTGTTTTTTATAGACTTCATATTCTATAATATCTCAAATTAAAACAGTGGTAGGCTCAAATGAAAGTAGGAATGTTAAAAGTTAAACCCACACTCACAGCACAAATAGCTATAGCTCTGCCCTGGGCCTTTGACTCTGGTTAGGTTTAAAGGGATTTGTGCGTGAAAACAGAGAAGACTTTCCTATATGTTGTGGAGAATTTATTGTTCCCACCTTCCATCTGATAGAAACTGTAAGGTAAAGAGATTCCCCAGGCTGTGTACAAAGGAAAGAATTCACAGGCTCCGCTTAAAGTGAACCGAAATGCTTAAGAAAACAAAGATATCTTCTGCCTAAGTTTCCTTGGTGTACACAGGGAATCAGATTCACACTTCCATTTAACAGTCGCAGGAATTGCACACCTACAGTGATTTCCCAGGGGTGCAATGCTGAAAGTGTACCCCAAGGTGTCAGGAACAAATGTGTATAACAAAGTCTGCCTTTCCTGACTACAACTGCAGTGTATGAGTCTTAATAGATCTAAAAGAAATAGGAACTGACACTAAAGTGACACTTTTTGTGAACAAGATATATTAGATGTTTTCCACAACCCCCCAGCAGCAGAATTTCCCCCTTTGAAATAAAACCGTTCGGTCTGTGATTCTATACCAGTGTGCAGCAGAGATTCAAATGTAGGTATTTTCTATTACTGATATCGAACTCTCGCTCCAAGAGGAAAACAGTTTTTATATATGCCATACGAGTCCTTTGCTGCCTCCTTCCTCATATTCATTGTGGATATTTATGTCCTACAGTATTATTTCCCTTTTCTCCTCATCAAATGGCCACAAAAAGTGTCATCATCCACACTCTTCATTAATGAAGTGCCACATTCATATAGTCTAGACTCAGGAGTCATTTGTTCCTTTTACATCTCAACAAAGTGTTAATGTGCTGAGATTTCTCCAGACATACTAGAAATAATCAATACCAACAGGAGAGAATAGGGTCCAGTCTTCATGAGTCCATCTCACTGATATGATGAAAGTCACCATCTGATTGGCTCTTTTATACTATAAACTACAAGAGTTATAATTCTAAAGAACCCATTTCTACTGATTGCTCGGCCACTGGTTAGCTGTGGGTGTTTGGGGGAACTCCCTTGTCCTCTGCAGACTTCAGTATGTTTACACATAGAATAAGTTGAGCAAGAGAATAGGGGAGAAAAAGTTTTCATGTATTTGCTAACATCCATCAACTGGTGGTAGTTATCTGGATCACTGTTTTGAAGAGGATTCTGGCGTTACAATCTACACTTCACAGAAAACCCATCATGTTTGACAAGTTTGACAAGCACTGCCTGTACTAATCCGAGAGGAAAGGTGGTGGTGGGGGACGGGGCAGGAAGCTCTAGCTGTGCTATATGTAGGTTAGACCCAAATGATATACTAAAAAATAAATCCAACTTTAACATTAAGGACTGCTAAAGAATTTTTCTTTGGAAGGATATTACTCCTTTTGATACTGTGAAACAATGTGTGGAGGTTAATAATAGATAGATGTGTAGAAGAATCAAGATCAATGTGTTTAGAAATACAGTTTTGCATGAGTTTTGGGTCCCATCTACCTCCTCATGTACTGTAAGCACACTGAGAGAAAATGCCTATTTGATCCACTGGCAGTTCATTTTCAATTTTGTGGAATAAATACATTACTCCTACTATGCCATCTCTTTTAAGCAACACAGAATAGTGTACAAAGATGCCCCATCTTGTTCTTTGTCTCTCTGCCCTACTTCATATAGGCCTTAGCCACACTGTTTCTGCATTAACAAAGTGCACTAATATGCTTGCTTTTCTTCTAAGGAAATATGGCAATAAAATTAATACAACGGTGCTCACGAGGTTTACCAAAACCTTATTCTGAAATATTACCTGATATTTGAAAAATACTGAAACAAGACTTCTATTTGAAGAAAAAGCTTCCTTTCACTGAATTTCTTCCTTTCTGTTGTTGGTCTTTGATTCTCCTGCTTCTAGATAACCAAAGCATTAAATTCCTCAAGGAAGTTTTGTGAGTTGGCTTCAGATATTTGGATTTCATTTTCTATCAAGGGTTTGCTCATAGGAGATTTGGGGACAACAAGTGGATTAGTTTTCTATTGCTGCATAAGAAACCATCTTAAACTTAGTGGCTCAGAACAACATACATTTGCTATCACATGGTTTCTGTGGATCAGGAATCTGGGTATAGCTTAGCTGGGTCCTCTGCTCAGGGTCTCTCTAGGTTCCATCAAGGTGGGGCCAGGAGGCATTATCTCAACTGTGACAAAGGCTCCTCTCCAAGCTCATTGAACACTGGCAGAATTTAGTGCCTTGCAGCTATAGGACTGGAGACCTCAGCTCCTAGAGGTCACCCACAGTTCCTGCCTCATGGTCCACTCCACAACAGGGCAGATTGTTTCTTCAAGAAGATTTTCTCTGATCTCTTGACCCTCAAGTGAGTAGATCAGGGCTGTCCAGGATAAGCTGCCTTCTGATTAATTTAAAGCCAGCTAATTAGGAACGTTGATTACATCAGCTAGATCTCTTATTTCTGTCATAGACTGTAACTTAAGAGTGAAATCTCATTATGTCCTCAGATCTGACCCACACTCAAAGGGAGAGCTTATACAGGGCATGTGCACAAGAGGGCAGGAATATAAGTCCATCTTAGGATTCTTCCTTCTCCAAGTGTATATGGAAGTACATGGATGGCTGTCCACAAGAAAGAAATGGGATGCTAAGCAGAGCAGTCTGGGATTTATCACAAATAGCATTTTCTATCAATTAGTAGAGCAACCAGTCCCTTTCCCAAAATAAAATATACATAAAACTCCTAGGCATAATATCATTCTTTTAGATTTTTCTCTTTTTCGTGCATTGTTTATATTCTTATAAAGTATTTCCTAATTCTGAAACCAGAACTACATTTTTTTGTGGTTTACAGATGGATGCTAAAGTTTAATATTTTTGTCATTAATTTTTAATCCTTCTAGAATTTCTTTCCCAAAAAATGTGAGTGCATATCTAAATTTCTTTCTGCCAAAGATAAACCAATTATCCCAGCACCATTACATCAGTTTACATTATGTTACTGATGTACTAATGTAAACACAAAACAAAACAAACAAAAACAAAATCTGAAAAGTGTTTTCTCATCCTTGAGACCCACTGACACAAGTTAAATATCCTAAATTATGGGCTTTATATGGCAGGTTAAGGAAACCATAAAATTATTCTCATTATACTTTTATACGTTATAATCCTCCAGGAGAACCCTCACAAGCAGTAAGCCTCCAACTTCAAGATGTGGGGCATGATTGTTTAATAGAAATATTCCAGTTCAAATAGCCAAAAAATGAATGAAACCAAGACATGCCACTATGTAAATATAAGACATTTAAAGCCAGCTTGCCATGAAGTATTTCTACAGAGTTTGAGGTAAAGGGTGCCATATTGGAAGTTATCAGAGTTCATTTCCAATACTTCTCTTTTAATTTTAGATTTTCATAGGACTACTGTCTCAGAAAACTTCTAATTCAGAGAACTTATCATACACAAATAAACTGAAATGCTAAGGAAAAGCTTTATTGCAAGGTACTAGGCCCTTGATATTGATGATTGTACTTATGACACTTCTTGTGAAATTGAATCTTAGCCTAGTGTTATATACTACCTAAGAGTTACCTCTTGAAAGCCTCCTTGTTGCTCAAATGTG
>PVKH010039581.1:0-11170 GCA_004027955.1 Chaetophractus vellerosus | reverse complement strand
TAAAAGAGTTGCCAAGGATATAGGAGAAATAAGTCATTATTTTATGATCATTTCTTGCATGCTTCCACATAAACATGACATAGGAGCTTGCTGCTGAAGAAACACGGTAATGATAAAAAGAATATCATGGTAAAGATTTGCAAAGGATGAAAACATGATTTTTTGATGGAAAGCTCACATATTTCCATCTATTTAAATGCAAATCCATATTACTAGTGAAATAAAATGACACAAAATGACTTTTTGATGCAAGGATTTAAAAAAAAAAAACATTTAAAAGAAATATAGTCAAATGAGACTCAAAGAAAAGGCAAAGGTTCAGTACAAGCCTTAGCTTGTAAAATGTGAATTGACCGGGATCTGGCTCTTCCTAATATGGGAGCCAAGGCAAGTTACTTAAATAACTCTGAGAAATATGTTCTTAATATGTAAGTAGATGCAATGATATCGATGCTTTTCTTATGGAAAACTTTTTATAATGTTCATGTACATGCCTATTAAAGTTCCTTATACATTGTAGGAGCTCAATTTATATTTTCTATTTCTGCAACAGCCAAGGTGTTATATTCAGGTAAACACCTTCCATTCTTTTATTCTCCATATTGTCAGATTTGAAATATAAAAGCTCATCTTCATGATCTCTAAAGTCTCTTTCATTTCAAGTATACAATTTTGATATTACATATCTGCAATGGAAAATTTCACTAGTAGTCTTGGCTTTATTTACTGGTAAAATGTGTGTGGGTGTGTCTTTACATTTATGTATATATGTGGGTATTTCAATGAATTTTAAGATAGTCAACATCAGTTAAAGTCTGAATTGATATTCCTGATATAAATATTTCCTTCTTTTCTATGCTATAAACCCACAAGACAGGTTTGTGAGGGAAAATAAATCAATTTCTGAGATTGCACATTAGCAGATTTTCCAGGAAAATATTTTCTTATCATTGGAGTTACAATAAAGTTTCATATGTCCTTTAAAATAGAAAATATAATCTTAAGCTATTAGTCTAGAGCCTCCTCAGAAGCAGGTACAGGGAAGGGATTAAATAGTTTATGATTTTTGCTAAGGAAAATACCTTAGTAAAGGGAATAGGCAGTGAGCTGGAAAAGGCTAGGGAAACTTCAGAATGTAATGTAGTTCTGACACCTAATAAGGGAGAAAGGGAAATACAAAGTGACTTCAATTGTCTTTCTGTCTAAGGATAGTTCTTCAAAGTTAGTGGAAAAATGTTGAGTCAAAATCAGCCTACAAAAGAGTCCCAATTTTCCTGGGAAAATGTCTACGATAGTGTGCTCACTGCACTCAATCTCAGGAGACATAGCCTCAGCACAACGGTGGTAATGGTTTGGTTTCCAAGAATAAGCCAGTTCCCTTGGTCGATTGTGCTCCTTCTAGGCAAAGATCTGTGGGTATACTCACATGGCTGCTATGACTGCTGTTACTGCTTTCCAGGACTCTCCTATTGGGGACTCAAAGCTGTTAGGATCTTAGAGTAGTGATGAAATCAGAGTCAGGCTTGGTTCATTCTGGAGCACAAACAATTATGAGAATTTTGTAAAATTCCCTATTGTCCACTGGTATCATGGGAATAAAGAACAAGGTACATCAAACCTACTTCAAGGGGCAGCAAATGACTCTGAAAGTTACTATCGATACTAATGAGATAAGATTTTCCCACAAAACATCCCCCAATTAATTTAACATACCATTCTACTATAGCAAACATGTTTTGAGGAAAAAATGATCAAAACTTGATTTTCTCGCCTTTTTAGAGCTTCCTATACCACCACAACCACTATGGTTAAATATATTTTAATTGATTATGTATGTTTGTGTACAATATTTTAACGTTATATCACAACTCTTATATGTTTGACTTTCAACCAATGTCCAATAACCTGAAAATCTAACATTGACTAACTCTAGAAGTTATGATTTGCCAGACACAATACCAGAAACAGTTGGTGAGAAAACAAAAAATTACCCATAAGGCATAGTGCTAATCCTCCAGAAATTGTCCTCTGTTTTGATTATATAGTTCTACCCAAAACCATAAAATCCACTTTATTCTTTCTTTCTTTCTAAATCCTGATATTTTAGAAACATTTTGTCTTTAATTTCTCCTTCCTTTTATGGTTGCATTCAAAGATAGCAAATATGTAATATGATTGAATTAGAAACATTTCAAATAATTAGACAGTTGATTAAGACTTAGATAGAGCCATGATTTATAATTTTTGTGTGTCATACAGAATTTTCACATGAAGAGAAGCATAATGTTATCAAATGGATTTTTTTCCATTGTTAGTTTATTTTAATAACAGATTTTTCTGGACAATATTTGTAAGAACTATAATGAACTATAATTTACTCAGAGTTCTAAAGAGAAGTCATAAATAATGAAATACAGTGATATAAGCCAATATAACTTATTGAATGCATGAAGAGTTTCTTTACTCTAATCATAAATTTCTTTTTGTCCTGGACTTTGGAAAATTGTCCCTAAAGGATTTTACTACTACTAAGTGAATAAATATGAAATCCATGCAAATGTCCTGCAAATGTGGGACATTATAAGTTAACCATTTTCAAACAAGTTATATATCTATCTCTATATCTTTCTCTATTTCCACCTCTACCTCTACCTCTACCTCTACCTCTACCTCAACTCTCTCTCTCTCTCTCTCTCTCTGTCTCTCTATCTCTACCTCTCCTGCAGCCACATCTATCTCTAGCTAATCTAATCTATATCTATATCATTTTCTGTCTAATATATCTACCTATTGTGAAGGTAGCAATAAATGAATAATATTTAGCTACTTCATTATGACATTCTCAAAAAAAGATGCTTTATCAAATCTTATTTTTCTGGTAACATGATAAAAGGGAAAGTACTACAATATAATGAAAATATTTATTACACATTAAAAACAGTAGTTTTCAGTTAGTATAAAATATATAATATGAATTCTAGAAAAGCACAACATGAAATAATCATAATAATAATCACACATACCATACTTGCTTTACAAAAAAACAAATGAAAAATAGAACATGAAGATACAGTGACCTTCCTAAATACACACTTCCATAAAAAATTAGCTATAAATTATGTAGGAAAGCAAAAGCTGTGCTGTTTTAATTTACTTTAGCTTTGGACCCTATTTTGCTACCTCCCCAGCGGTACTTGTTTTCATGGGTGGTTTATAATTCGCCATTATATTCAGTGAAGCATATGGATCCTTCTACCTGCACAAATGAAATGCATGTTTGGGGACTACATAACTATAAAATGGGCCATTCCTTACTATCAGGGCATTGTTTTCAGAAATCTCTGAGGATGCAGCTGCAGCAACTTCTCTCACAGATCATCGGCACTGTCAAATGCATTTAGGAAAGAGAGTCAAATGCGCATAGGCAATTTCAAAGGCATAGAAAGAGTTTTGTCTCCATTTATTAACTCCTAGGAAAACATCAGGATATTTTATCAGTGAAAAAAGGCCTATAGATGGAATATTCATCATTTTCAAATCATTTTAATTTGACATAAAGTTATTTAAAAAATAAGCTAAAGTTATAGACAAAAGTATATGAGGCGAGTCCAAAGAATACTAAAACATAAATTATAATTTTAATATAAGGATAGGCAAGAACATGAAATAAGACAAAAAAGGAAAAAAAGGCCATTTTAATGCTGATAAACACAAAATAGATACCATTTAAAATATCTAGCAATTAAGGAATGTAGCATCAACATTAATTTCAGAAGGTACAAAAGAAAATAAAAACATTCAAGTAGTTTATTTTTAATTTGAGGAATATTTAATATGCTATGAAATTTACCTTTTATGTTTATAGTTCCATGCATTCAGAAATTCAGAATCACATAACCACCAGGTCCATTAAGACACAGTTTCAATACCTCCACCCCCTACAGTTTCCTCAGGCTCCTTTGTAGTCAACCACTCCCCACATCTCCAGTCCATAGCAAGCACTGATCTGATTTCTGTCACTATAGTTGTGCCTTTTCTAGAAAGCTATATAAATGGAATCACGCAATATGTGTTCTTTTGAGTCTTCCTTCTTTCACTTAAGGTTATGCCTTGAGATTCATCCATGTTTTTGCCTGCATGTAGTTGACACTGTGGACAGCAACCTGAATAGCTTCTGTAAGTTTGCTTACAGATTCTGGTACTGTAGATTTAAATGGGGCATAAGAGTCTACATTTTTAATAACTTGTCTCAGATTATTTGAGGCAAGAGGTCTTTAGAATCTATTGTGAGAAAACCTGAACCCAGTAAAGGTAAAATTTCTCTACCTAATTCAGAAGCCTGACTGTAGACAAGACTCCAGTATGCCCACCCCAGCCACGTTTTCAACAGGAGAAACACTACGTACAACAAGCACAAATTTTCTTTGAATGTGTCAGCATATCATAGAGTGCCCTGGAGTTTGTTCATACTGATGGTATGCAGCATTAGCCAGCCCATTTGGTCTCCAAAACCTCTGCCCCAGTCTCAGAATGGGTTTATGTCAGCAGTGAAACTGAAACATTGGCATCCACCTGTCTCAGCCTGTCTTTCTGTCTGTCTCTTAGGTCAGAAAAGTAGGTTCAATAATTCTGGCCTTTAGAGTTTCTGAAGAACATTATTTCTCAGAGAGGTACAACATTTTTCTGTTTTGTTTGTTTTGTTTTTGTTTTAAAGAAGTCTGTGAGATATAGATCTAAAAAGGCATAATAATATAAAAAGTCATTATGCAAATGAAACTCAACATTATGATCAAGGGCTCTGGTTAGAAGACGCTTGGGAGAAATTACTTAATCCATTGCCCTAACAAAGATTTTTTTATTACTCATGTCCTTAACCTAGTATGTCTTGAGATGACATTTATTTTTCTTTATATATGCTGAAATAATTGCCATCCATGTGAGGTAAAAACTACTATTACAAAACACAGGAAGATCTCAGACAAAGCATTGCTACAATCATACCAAAATATGAATACTGAAACAGTAATAATGAAACATGAATTAAACCTATTGTAATGATGGTTTAAGCAACACAGCCAGTGATCAAATGGAGTTAACAACTTTGTTTGTTAATATATTGTGCTTGACAATTTAATCATTAAAATAAATGGAAGTATAAGGGAGTTATTTCCCAGGGACAATCTTCATCCATGGTGGATGAAGTAAAGAGATAAATGCTTTAGCTTCCTGTTCTTCAAATACATAATTCTAGGAAGCATCCCTTTTGTTTCTCAGAAGTCCCATGGAATCAAGCACCTGTTGCCCACAGTTGCCATTTCAATAAGGAGCCATTATTTTGGTTCAAACTCCTTCCCTGTCTCTATCCCATTGGTGTCCCATTGCCTCTACAAAGTATCACCTCTGAAATAAATTACCTGCATCCAGACTCTTCTTTCAAGGAAATTCAAATGAAGGCAGTACCTAATGGTGAATAATTCCTAATCACATTTTTTATAACAAATTAATTTTCTTGACACATATTAATAAAGCATAAACACATCCAAAGTGTACAATCAATTGTATTTGGTATGTGGCAATTTGATATTATTTATGAATTCCAAAAAGAGATATAGGTTATGTTTATAAACTCATCTGTTCCTCTGGGTGTGATACCCTCTGATTATTATAGATTCATCTAAGATTTCTTTGATTAAATTATGTTAAGATTAGGGCTTTGATATGACCATGGCAGTAGAGTGTAACTCAGTTTGAATCTTGCCTCCTTCGTGGGCTATATAATCAGACACTTAATCAAAGAGACACACAGAAGTAGATACACAGGAGATACATGGGAATAGAGAGAGCTCCATTGACACGGCAGAGGAGAGAATTTGATTCTGGGCCCCCAGAGAGAGATGAACCATTTGCCTGATAGTTTGCAGCTGAAGATACCAGAGCCCTGAGCAGCTGAGCAGCCCCAGAAAGAAATAAGCTCTCTAGCCTATAGCTAAGATCAGAAAAAGCTGGGCCCATCGAGCCTTAAGGGGAATGAGGAAAGCTGAACCCTCAAAGATGTTGCCCACCATCTTGCTTCAACACATGGCAACAGATTTTGGTGAGGAACTAACCTTGAGTTGTACTCTTTAGGGCCTTGTAACTGTAAACTTTTAACCCAAATAAACACCGCTTATAAAGGCCAAGAGATTTCTGACACTTTGCATCAACACTCCTTTCGGCTTTCTAATACAGGGTACATAGTTGTGCATTCATTACTTCAATCATTTTTAGAGCATTTTCATTCTTCCAATAATAATAATAATAAACAAAAAACAAATAATTCAATCTCTCAATCTCTCTTTGCTTCCCCTGCTGTTCATAGCTGCTATTCTGTTTCCTTCTCTCTACTTTGGTTTCTATTTCTATTTTGTAAAAGTCTTATATATGCAATAACACCCATATTCTTATTTTACATGAAGTTTCCCTATGTTATATAGTCCCATGTTAAATTATTTAGCTGTTGTTCTAGTAATATACATGACCTTAGATTGAGCATTTTCAAACACTGTCATATCTATGTAATAGCTCTGTTAGTTACAAATGCTATGGTATACTTTCACCATATCTATTCATTTTCAAAGATTTACAAACAACTGTTTTGCCAGTTCTGCACAGATTAACTCTCAGCTTTCCATTTTCTACCCTCATTCTATTTTCTGGTGACTATATTCATATTATTAACTCCATGAGTTTACAGAACATATTTAGTTCATAATAACACAGTCACACAGTAATTATCCTTTCGTGTCTGGCTTTCTTCACTCAACATAATGTCCTCTAGGTCATCCATGATGTCATATGCTTCACAAATTCCTTTCTTCTTATTGTTGCATAATAATCCATCGTGTGTATACATCAAAATTTGTTTATCCATTCACCAGTTGAGGGACACATGGGTTGTTTCAATCTTTTGGAAATCATGAATAACGCAAGTATAAACATCAGCATGCAAATATCTCTTCCTGTCACTGCTCATAGTTCTTGTGGTTATATACCTGGTAACGGTATTGCCGGTAACATGGCAAGTCCATATTCAAATTTCATAGGAACTGCCAACAGTTCTCCACAGTGGCTGTAGCATTCTACATTCTCACCAACAATGAACAGGCATTCCTATTTTTCCATATCCTCTCCAACAGTTATATTTTTCCAACTTTTTAATAGTGGCCATTCTAAAAGGTATGAAATGACATCTCATGGTAGTTTTGATTTGCATTTCCCTACTTACTAGTAATGTTGAATATTTTCATGTGTTTTTTCACCATTTGCATTTCTTCTTTTGATAATTGTCTTCTCAAGTCTTTTGACCATTTTTAAATTGGGTCATTTATCTTTTCATTGTTGAGTTGTATGACCTCTCTCTGTATAAAATCATTTTTGGATATGTGATTTCCAAATAGTTTCTCCCATTGAGTCAGCTGCTTTTTCATACTTTTGACAATGTCCTTTTAGGTGCAAAAGTGTTTAATTTTGAGAGGGTCCCATTATCTGTTTTTTCTTTTGTTGCTCATGCTTTGGGTGTAAGGTTTATGAAACTACTACCTACCACAAGATCTTGAAGATGTTTTCCACAATTTTCTTCTAGGAATTTTGTGGTTTTCTTCTAGGAGCTTTTATATTTAGGTCCTTGATTCATTTTGAGTTAGTTTTTGTATAAGACTTGAGGTAGAGGTCATCTATCTTTCTTTTGGATATGACTATCCAGTTCTCACAGCACCATTTGTTGAATAGTCTCTTCTGGCCCAGCTTAGTGGGCTTAACAGTCTTGTCAAAAATCACTTGACTGTAGACATGAAGGTTTATATCTGAGTTCTCAATTTGGTTCCATTGGTCAATCTGTCTCCTTACACCTGTGCCATGCTGTTTTTTTTTTTCTTTCTTTACCTCTGTAGGGAAGTAATATGCTTTAAAGTCAGGAAGTAAGAGTCTTCCAACTTCATTCTTCTTTCTAAAGATATTTTTGGCTATTTGGGGCCCCTTACCCTTCCAAATAAATTTGATAACTGGCTATTCTATTTCTGCGAAATTTCTGTTGGGATGTTTATTGGGATTGCCTTCAAACTGTAATTCAGTTTTGGTAGAATTGATATTTTAATGATATTTAATCTTCCAATCCATAACCACAAAATGTCTTTCCATTTATTTAAGACTTCTTTGGTTTCTTTTAGCAATGTGTTGTAGTTTTCTAAATACATGTCCTTTATTTCCTTGGTTAAGTTTATTCCTAAATATTTGATTCTTTTAGTCACTATTAAAAATGGAGATTTTTACTGATTTCCTCCTCAGATTGCACAGTAGTGCATAGAATCGCTATTGATTTTTATGTAGTAATTTTGTATCCTGCCACTTTGCTGAATTTGCCTATTAATTCTAGTAGTTTCCTTGTGGATTTTTTTTAGCATTTTCTAGATATAGGATCATATCATCAGCAAATAGTGAAAGTTTTACTTCTTCCTTTCCTATTCGGGTGCCTTTTATTTCTTTATCTAACCTAATTGCTCTAACTAGAAATTCTATCACAATATTGAGTAACAGTGATGACAGTGGGAATGTGGGAATCCCTGTCTTCTTCCTGATCTCAGCAGGAAAGCTTTCAGTCTTTCACCATTGTGTACAATGCTGGTTGTAGGTTTTTCATACATGTACTTTAAGATATTGACAAAGCTTCCTTCTATTGCTATATTTTGAAGTTGTTTTTTTTGTTTTAATCAAGAAATGATGTGGTATTTTCTCAAATGACTTTCCTACATCAATTAAGAAGATCATGTGATTTTTCTTCTTCAAGTTATCAAGGTGGTTTATTACACTAATTGATTTTCTTGTGTTAAACCACCTATGCATAACTGGGATAAAAACCACTTGATCTTGATGTATAATTCTTTTAATGCGCTTTTGGATTCTGTTTGCAAGTATTTTGCTTAGAATTTTTTCTTTTATATTCAATAGATATTGGTCTCTAATTTTCTTTTATTGTAGTATCTTTATCTGGCTTTGGTATTAAGATGGTGTTGACTTTACCAAATGAGTTTGGTAAAATTTTTTCATGTTCAATTCTTTGGAAGAGCTTGAGCAGGATTGATATTAGATCAGCTTTGAACCATTGGTAGAATTCATCTGAGAAGTTATTTGGTCATGGGTTTTTCATCTTTGGGAAGTTTTTTATGACTGTTTCAGTCTCTTCACTTGTGATTGGTTTGTTGATGTCTTTTATTCCTTCTAGGGACAGTGTAGGTGGTTTGGGTGTTTCTAGGAATTTGTCCATGTCATCTACATTCTCTAGTTATGTGACATACATATGTTTAGAGTGTTCTCCTATGATCCTCTTATTTCTGCAGGGTCAGTGGTAATTCCCCAATTCTCATTTCCTTTTTTCTATGCCAGTCTAGCTAAGGGTTTGTCAATTTTGTTGACCTTCTAATGGAACCAACTTTTGTTTTTTTTTATTCTCTTCATTTTCATTTGCGTAGAATCTTTTAATTTCTGCTCTGATCTTTACTGTTTCTTTCATTTTGCTTGGTTTTGGATTAGTTTGCTGTTATTTTTCTATTTCCTTCAGTTGTGCAGTTAGATCTTGAGTTTTATCTTTTTTTTTGGGGGGGGGGGGGGAAGGGAGTACCAGGGATTGAACCTGGGACCTAGTACATGGGAAGCAGGCATTCATCCAATGAGCTACACCCGCTCCCCTCTTCCTTCTTGTTTTTTCAAGTGCAAAATAAATATGTATTTGAAATAAGAAAATTAATTAGAGCAAATTACAAAGTGTATGACAAACATCAATGATGACAATTACAAATTACAAAAAGACGGCAAATATCACACACATCACAAAATCCAGAAAATCAATATAATTTTAAAAGATACTTCACTGCCTGACATGCC
Organism: Chaetophractus vellerosus; assembly: GCA_004027955.1. NCBI lineage: Eukaryota > Metazoa > Chordata > Mammalia > Cingulata > Chlamyphoridae > Chaetophractus > Chaetophractus vellerosus. The sequence goes on along the minus strand of PVKH010039581.1, from coordinate 1,255 downwards.
TCTGTAATGCTGTTTTCCTACAGTTTTTGTCTGCATATTTTTTTAAATGTTTTTTTGTTGTTGTTGTTGCTGTTGAAGAAGCTTTACATTACAGGAATGTTACAGAAAAAAAAATAGGGGCTTCCCATGTGCCCCATCCCCTCCCCTCCCACTTTCCCACATCAACATTTCCCATTAGTGTGCTACATTTGTTACAATTGATGAACAGTATTGAAACATTGTTATTAAAAATGAAATATCGTTTATATTATAGTTTATATTTTGCATCACTCTATTTTATAGGTTTTGAGAAAATGTATAGTGACCTGTATCCATCATTATAATGTCATGCGGGACAATTTCACTATCCCCAAAGTACTCCATATTACACCAATCTTCCCTGTCGCTCCTCTCAGAACCTCTAGTGGTCACTGCCTTTATATTAATGATAAGAGTTCTTTGCTAGAATAATAATATTTCTATAATAGTATAATAACAAATCTACTTTAGTCCAGTGTTCACTCCCCAATCTTGAGGATTTTGGGATGGTGATGCCAACTCTGCTTGTAATTGAGAGGGGGCTTAGATCTCATGAGGCAGATGAATGGAATTGTCTTGCTTGCAGTTGCAATCACTCTGTTATTTGAGATGGGCATTGTCCATCATCATCTCCTTGTCAGTTGTTCTGGATGAGTCCAATGAACTGGAGAGTAGGTTTTGCAACTCTGCTGAGATTCATGGCTCAACCATACATGAACAGGCCAAATATTTAAGTGTCTAGGACATATATTTAAAAGGTGTAGTGCTAATTATAGGTTCAAATAAAAAGAGCAGAAAAGCCACGTGCAGAGAAACTATAAATGAATCTAACTTCGTTACACTGGGGAGCATAAATTCCAAAGTAAGGCCCATTGACACAGTGCTGAATTCCTGATCCTGTCTGCTCTGCTTATAGTATTTATATGTCTCTAGAGATGTCAGGAATCCCCCTGTTTGAGGCACTGTTTACTGTGGCTTTCTTCCCTTTTTAATGTAAGCATGGAGGCCTATACATTTCCCTCTCCACACTGGCTTTGCGGTATCCCACAGGTTTTGAGATGTTGTATTCTCATTTTCATTCATCTGAAGATATTCACTGAATTCTCTTGCAATTTATTCTATGACCCACTAATTATTTAAGAGTTTCTTGTTTAATCTTCATATATTTAGAGTTTTCCCTTTTCCAGCCATTATTGATTTCCAGCTTTATTCTGTTATGATCAGAGAGTGTTTTATA